>VKON01002374.1:51553-62424 GCA_009741485.1 Malurus cyaneus samueli
TCAGTGGAAACGACCACGCACAAACCCACAAAAAAATTTGAAAAAAGTCATTCCTTTCGATTTCACTTTCAGGAAAATGAAACAGCGAGCCAGCTGCCCGAGTCCATCCCCTCAGCCCCGGGGACTCTGCCGCATTTTTTGGAAGAACCGGACGATTCCTACATCATCAAGAGCAACCCCATCGTGCTGCGCTGCCGCGCCGTGCCCGCCATGCAGATTTTCTTCAAGTGCAACGGGGAATGGGTGCACCAGAACGAGCACACGTCCCACGAGAGCCTGGACGAGGCCACGGGTGAGCCAGGAGCAGCTTTGGGGGCAGATCTGGACAGGAATCCCGGGATTTGGGGTTCGCCCCTTTGAAGAAGGGGCTGGGTGGGGAAATGGTCTGAAATGCTGTGTTTTGTTGGGGTTTTTGGGGTGTTTTTTGGTGTTTGGAGGTTTTTTTTTTTTTTTGTGGGATTTCCTGCTGGGTGATATCCAGGGGTAGGGATTGGGGTGAATGGACCAAGCAGGAGGATCCTATTGGTCGGGAAAAACCTGACAAATCGTATGGGTGTTATGAGGCAGAATCCATGTTAATTTGGTGGGTGAAACCTCGAGCAATAATCCATGGGTATTTATTTGGGTGAGGGGAATGACTGAGCTAGGGAGTATTCGGGGGATGGGAGAATGACCCGAGAAATCCTATATGGGAATGATCCGATGGAAATCCATGGGAATTGGGGTCGTTGAGAAGTTACTCAACAGAGAAATCCCAGAACTGGGTGGAATAAACCTTCTATTCATGGAGGTTGGGGTTATTCCTCAGTGACTCCATGGGAATTGGGTGGTGGGAAAACGACCGGATGCAAATTCCACAGGAATTGGGGTGGGACATGGACCTTTGGAACAAATCCTCAGATTTTGGATTGAGAATTGTACGGGTGGCCGTAAAAAACCAGGGGGAGATATCCCCATTCCCGGGGGGGGGTTGGCTGTGGTGGTGGGGAGGGAGGGGAGAAGCGAAGAAGGGGAGATTAGATTTTGGGGTGGATCAGCAGGATCACCATCGGCCCCGAGCACTCCTATATTATCTTTTTTCTCGTTTCTCTAGCAGTTCGGGGTTTAATCCCGCAGAGCCTACTACCCCGAGGCCCTCCAACTCGCATCCTCCTCAGCATTGCCAGGGGCAACCCCCGCCTTGCCGGCGCAGGCCTGGGTGTGGGTCGTGTTCAAGCGCTTCGGTCCTTAGCAGCACCGAAATTCCCCGGTTGTTTAGAGGCAAGAAATGCGATTTAGGAAAAAAAAAAAAAGAAAAAAAAAAAAAAAAAAAAAAAAAAAAAAAAAAAAAAAGCGGGGTGGCACCTTCTAAGTAGCGACTTGGCATTTTCTTGGAGTGACGAGCGTGAAGAAGGTGTCTCTATAAGTTGTGTTTTTTTGTAAATGCTAATCTGAATGAATTTTAATTTTTTTGCAGTTACCTTTTCAGAAATAATTTAATAGGCATAACCTTTACTTTCTGAAGGCACTGCTGAATCAATACGGGAGAAATGTCGTCCCTAAAAACACTTCCCTTCCATATGGTTCCAGAAAAAGCTGCCTGGGAGTGCTGCAATCATCTTTGTTTCTTGGTGAATACACAACAAAACCAAGGCTTGTGGGTTTATATGTTTTTTTTTTTTTCTGTGGGATCAGGAACGCTGAGGTTTGAGACCCGCAGGAGCAGGGATTTGGGTTTGGGATCCTGCCACGCCTTGTGTGGGATTCACCTTCCGAGGGGACGCGTGGAGAGTGTTTGAAAACACAGCCAAAAAAAAAAACCCCAAAAACTGGCGGAGATTTTTTTTTTGGTTGGCATTGGGGGTGTGGTTGGCAGAGACAGGTTGACACTGGCAGATGTGGGTGACACCTGGTACTCTGGACGGTGGTTGGTTCCCAGGCAGGCTCACCTCGGCTGGCTACTCTGGTCCCTGGGGTGGGGCCACGGAGGCAAATTTCGCAAAGTTTGGTGTGTTAGGGAGAGGAGGATGTATATGGTTATCGGGAGGTCCTGAGTGCGTGCCGATGAGAGCGGGGGTGGGCCGCTATTAGCGGTGAGCTCGGCAGGACCCGGAGGTGTCGGGGAGGCTCTGTAAAACCCGGGGATGTCCGGAAGGTCCGCAGGACCTGAGAATGTCAGAAAGCTCCGTAGGACCCGGGGATGTCCAGGAAGCTCTGAGGGACCACGGGGATCGAGTCTGCAGGAACGGGTGTGACTGCCGCAGAATGAGCCGGAGGCCTGTCGTACCGGGTCGTCGGAAGGCCTCTGCAAGGACCCGGTGATGGTCCGGGAGCTCTTTCTGGGCTGTCCTGCGCAGTTTTTAACCGCTCGTTCTGTCCCATTCGATTCCCCAGCGAGGCAGAGCAGGGATTGTTCTCTCCGCGCCTCAACCCGGCAGAGTTCGGAGCTCGGGGACGCCGCCGTGTGATGAGAGAGCCAGTAATTAGGGCTGAGTGAATTCCCCGTGCCCTGGGAACGGACCCCCGGCCCCTCCGCTCCACCTGCCGGCACAGACTCAGCCCCGCTCCGCTCGCAGCTCCCGTGTCTGCAGGCGGGAGCGATGACAGCAATAACCGCTGTCGGTGTTTCCCTCATTTAAACAGAATAAAGCTGACAAATGCCAGGAGTTCTCTCGCGCTTCCGCAGTGCTCGGAACGCGACACCAGCGATATTCATAGCCGCTGCCAGCGCGGCTCCAGCACCACAGCGGTGCCCCATTAGCATTTCCGTGCCACCGCCAAGCGCCGAGTATCCACTGGAAAACCAAAAATGAATGGTCTCATTTCACAATAATGCGGAGGGTTGTGGGCTGATCGGAGTTGCTGGAGCGGCAGTGAATCGCATGCTGCTGTTTTGTGAGGTGCCCGGTTGGGTTTGCGTGGGTTCCCTCAGCCGGTTCCACTCCCCAGGAATCGGTTTCCCTCCCCAGGATTCACCGAGTTCCTCTCCCCAGGAACGGTTCCCTCTCCCAGGAACGGTTCCCTCACCCAGGAACGATTCCCATCCCCAGGAACGGTTCCCCTCCCCAGGAACGAGTTCCCCTCCCCAGGAACGGCTGTACTTCCTCTCACCCAGGACGATTCCCTCCCAGGAACGGTCCCTCCCCAGGATAACGATTTCCCTCCCCAAGGAACGTTCCCCTCCCCAGGAACGATTCCCTCCCCAGGAACGGTTCTCCCTCCCCAGGAACGATTCCCTCCCAGAAACGTTCCCTCCCCAGAGAACGGTTTCCCTGCCTTTCCCCGAGCCGCGGAGGGGAGGTGGATGCGTGTGCCGATGAATACACAGGGGTGATAAAAGCAGAATATTCTCCCTTCCCCAAGGTTTGCTAAAAACAAAAACGAAAATACGCTGCTTCCTCCACAAACAAAGCCCGAGTGTCCCCACAGAGCCCACAAAGCTCCCCGTCCAACCCCACAATTCGAGTTTTTGGCACTTTTGGAGCATTTATTTCATCTGTGGGTGAATTGGGAGGATTTTAAAAGGAGCTGGGTTCATGCCTGGCCCGTTCTTCAGAGAGCTCCAGCTCCCCCAAACCGCGCTCTCTGTTTGCCACGCTAAATAGCGTCTGATTATGGATTAATTAAACGCCGTGTCAATGGAGGGAAGGGCTGGGCCGGAGAATATTCCACCCTAATAAAGTCTGGAGCTGAATTCACTGACGCCTGCTCGGAAATTTGCAGCACCCAGGAGCCAAGGAATGGCTTCAGCGTTCCAAAATCCATCAGCAAGTGACGATTTTTTTTGTTTTTGGCGTCAAAATCCTGTGGTTGTGAGCAGCGGGGCTGCTGGGGCCCTCCCCACCTCTGGCTGCTGCTCCCCGAAAACCCCAGAAGCTCAGGGAGGGAGGGATCGGGTCTGGGGGGGATCGGGGTCTGGGGGATCGGGTGAGAGTAGATCGGGGTCTGGGTGGGATCGGGGACTGGTGGTTCTGGGTAACAGGGGTTCTGACCAAGAGAGGGTTGATGGGAACAGGCTGAGGGACCCATCCCAGCAAGACAGTACCCCCCCAACCCTGAACCAGGGCAGAGACCCCAACCCTTTACCAGGGCAGGGACCGCAACCCCAAAACATGGCAGGGACCCCAATCCCAACCCCAAACCAGGGGAGGGACCCCAACCCCGGAACAGGACAGGGACCCCAATCCCAACCCCGAAATAGGGCAGGAACCCCAACCCTGAACCAGGACAGGGACCGCAACCCCAAAACAGGCAGGACCAACTCCGAACCAAGGAAGGACCCCAATCCCAATTCCAAGCCAGGATAGGGACCCAACACCGAAACAGGGAGAGACCCCAACCTCTTTACCAGGGCAGAGACCCAATCCCGAGCCAGCACAGCCCCTCTGGGGCTCTCAGATCCCCTCCTGGAGCTCCTCGCCCTCAGCCCCGCACAGATCTCTCTCCCCCGGAACGTTTCCCCGCCTGAAGCCGAGGGTTTGTCCCGGTCAGAGCCGCTCTGGGGACACCCAGGGGTGCCTTTCCCCGGCACAGCCCCATTCCCGCCGCCCGCCTCTCCCGAGGGTTCCGTGTTGTCGCCGTGTCACAGAACCGAGGGAGGATTTGTCAACAGCTCTGATAAAACGGCATCGCCACGGGGAGAACAAAGCGCGGATCAAAGCAGCTGCGAGCCTGAGTTTGTGTTGTGTCAGGGGCGAAAAAATGGGGAGCAGCTAGGGACGTCTGGGGTATTGTCGATGATCGCCCGTTGGCCCTATGGGGTGGGGATTGTCTTGTGTTTGGCTTGTTGGCTCGTTGGTTCCTGGTTGGGTTGTCCGGTGCGCTCGGGTCTTCGCTGATTGTGGGTCCAATCTGGTTGGGTTCTCCTGGATTGTTAGTCGCGTGTTTGCGGGATCACCCTGTGGATTTGGGTGTTCCCCGAATTTGGGTATTTTCCTGGTTTGTACTTGGTTGGAGATCCTGGATTTGGGTTTGTCCCTGGTTTGGGTTCATCCCTGAGTTTGGGTTCATTCTTGGTTTGGCTTTGTTCCTGGTTTGGGTTCATCCCTGGATTTGAGTTCGTCCCTCTTTTTGGGGTCAATGGTGGAGCCAAGTAGGCTAATGGAAAGAAGTAAAAATCCTACAGCATTTAACTGGGGGAAATCATGGAATCAGGGCTCTGTGATCTACTCATCCTACAGCATTTAAATGAGGAAATTCATGGCACTCAGGGATCTGTTCACCCTACAGCATTTAATTTTGGGGGAATTAATGGAGTTCAGGGATCTGCTCATCCTACAACATTTAATTAGCAGCAACTGCCTTATTGAGCAATAACTAATTAATGCTGTGCCCTGATTGGAATCAGCCCCCATCCGGAGATTTTGCGGTGGGCCGGTGGGGGTGAGCCCCAGCGTGGGATGGCTGGGATGGTCCTGCCCTCCCCCCCCCTAACCCTAAACCCGTCCCCAGGGCTGAAGGTGCGCGAGTTTCCATCAACGTCTCGAGGCAGCAGGTGGAGGATTTCCACGGCCCCGAGGATTATTGGTGCCAGTGCGTGGCCTGGAGCCACCTGGGCACCTCCAAGAGCAGGAAGGCGTCGGTGCGCATCGCCTGTGAGTAAATCCCGGTTCTCAGGGTTTGGGGGAAAGGAGGGGTTTGGGGTTAGGGAACGGGTGTGGGGTGGCACCGCTGTTCCCGGGAACCTGTCTCATTGGCTGTTTTCAGTTGATAAATCTTATAAAAAGTATATTAAAAATATTTTATATTTTTTATAATGAGGATTGTAATGAATTATCGGGTCAGAAATGAGGATTGTAATGAGCTCCCCATCCCACCCCGCAGACCTGCGGAAGAATTTCGAGCAAGACCCCCAGGGCAAGGAGGTTCCCATCGAGGGGATGATCGTCCTGCACTGCCGACCCCCCGAGGGGTCCCTGCGGCCGAGGTGAGCTCTGGGATTTAATTTAGGACGGGCACGGGGTGAACTTTGGGATTTTGGGACTTTGGGATGGACACGGAAAGCTTTGGGATGGGGAAACCAAAGGGCTCAGCTCCCTGCCGTGCTGGAGCTGTTGGTCCCATCACTCTTCTCCCCCAGAATGCTCCAAGCATCCTTTTTTTTTCCTTCCCAAAGTTTCCAAAAGCATGGATTTTTACCCAAATTCTGGACTGAGAAATCCTGATTTTCTGACACTTTCCAAGCCCTGTGCTCCCAAACTGAAAGCAGATCGTTACTTATTTTCCCAGGAATTACTTTCCTCCTCGAAAAATACAACAGAGAAAGAGGCGAATCTAAAAATATTGTGATAAACGGTTGCTGGGGAAGAAAATCTGCTGCAAGTAATAATTTGGTGGGGTTTGGCTCAGCTTTAAACCGTTTTTTTGTGGTGAAGATGGATCTTAACAGGAAAAAAAATGGGGATGGCTGAAAACGGAATAACCAGGTTGTTCTGGGGGAAGAGGATCTGAGGGGTCGTGATTGAAAATCTGCTGCAGAGGATTTAAAAAATTCAAGGAAATTCTGTAATTTCACCCTGCAGGTCCCACCAGCACCTCCCGGGCTCACCGGGATCGCTCAGGATTTGGTTTTTGCCCCTTTCCCCACCGTGGCTGGGGTTGTGATAACGAGGGAAGGAAAGGAGTGAGGGAAAGAGAACTCCAGAGAAATGTGTGAAAAATCAGTGAAAATCGGTGAAAATCAGCGAAAATCAGTGAAAATCAATGAAAGAGAGGGGATGGAGCAGCTGTTCCTGGGGATAAAGGGGAGAAAAGCAGCAAGAGGAGGTGCAGAGACACCACCAGGGAGGCACAAGCCCCAAAGGAGAGGAAAACGGGTCAGGAGGGGGCTCGGTGAGGCTTCTGAATTTGTGGCCAAGTTGCTGAATTTGTGGTGAGGTTTCTGAATTTGTGGCCAGGTTTCTGAATTTGTGGCAAAGTTTCTGAATTGTGGCGAGGTTTCTGGACTTGGGTGAGGTTTCTGAATTTGTGGCAAGGTTTCTGAATTTGTGGCCAGGTTTCTGAATTTGTGGCCAGGTTTCTGAATTTGTGGCCAGGTTTCTGAATTTGTGGCAAAGTTTCTGAATTTGTGGCCAGGTTTCTGAATTTGTGGCCAGGTTTCTGAATTTGTGGCGAGGTTTCTGGATTTGTGGTGAGGTTTCTGAATTGTGGCCAGGTTTCTGAATTTGTGCTAAGTTTCTGATTTGTGGCGAGGTTCGCTGAACTTTGGATCTCTTTGGGGTGAGGAGCGGGGACAGAGGAGTGGGACTGAGGCTGGTGACACCAGCGTGTCCTTTGGGGTCAGGATTGGGGACAGACCAGTGACACCAGAGTGTCCTTTGGGGTGAGGATTGGGGACTGACCGGTGACACCAGCATCCTTTGGGGTGAGGATTGGGGACAGACCAGTGACACCAGAGTGTCCTTTGGGGTGAGGATTGGGGACAGAACAGTGACACCAGCGTGTCCTTTGGGGTGAGGTGCAGATCCGGCCCCATTCCGTCCCCCTGAGCAGCTCAGGAGGGTTCAGTGGGGTTGGCAGCTCCTCCAGCTCTCCCAAACCCCATAATTCACCCCCTCCTCACTCTCTCCCCGCTCTCATTCCCCCCGTCCCCTCCTTGGGCTGCCGACAATGCGGGTCCTGCAAAATCCTTGGGCAGCACCCGTTTAATGAAGTTTGGGATCATCTCTGCTCCGCGTGCTCGGCCCTATTAATGCCTCAGAGTGTAAAATATTAATTCTTTCTGGTACAGGAGCAAAAAAAAAAGCGGTGTTTGAGTGGCTGGTAATCCTTCAGCCGGGTGTGGTGGGGATGTCACCGCTCATCCCGTGCCGGTGACAAACGGGATTTGGGTTCCTGGGCTGTCAGGGCTCGTTCTGTTTCGTTCACAGGGCCTGGTAATGGGGTTTGTAAAGGTTTCTGTTTGTGTCACCTCCCTGCGCCCGGGATTGATGTGGAAATGGGACCTGGAGAGGCTGAGGGAGATGGGAAATGGGGCAGAGCTGCCCCGGGGGTTCATCAATCCCATCACCAGCACTCCAAGCTGTCCCTGGGGACGGCACTGCCTCGGTGACGGAGAGAAATCAGCCCTGAGATTGGAGAGAAATGTATAAAAACCTCAAATGGCCCAAAGATTGGGGAGAAATGTTCATAAACCTCAACCGGCCCTGAGATTGGAGAGAAATGTATAAAAACCTCAACCTGAGACTGAAAAGAAATGTTTATAAACCTCAACCAGATCTAGGATAGGAGAGAAATGTTTGTAATTCCCCCCTGGAAACGCTGGGATGGAGGGGAAGCAGCACCCAAGCCCCTTATGGGGCACGAGGTGCCAACCTGAGTAGCAGCTGACCTTAAAACTCACCCTAAATCCTTAAAACTCACCCTAAATCTTTAAAATTCACCCTAAATCCCTTCCTTATGAATAAATGCTCTGGAACCAGATCTGCAGAGCGTCAGCAGCAACCCCCAGCTCTCCCTGCTCCTCCTCTCTGCTTTGCTTTTGGTGGCTCTGCATCCGGCGCCGCTTTTTCAAACGTTTAGCGCCGATCCTGACGTTTTAATGGAGTGCCGTAGTTCCGAATATCTGCCTGACTTCCCGGTTTATTTACCGCCGGGGCTTTAATGAAATGTAAACCATCTTCTCCCGGCAGCGCGCGAGCGCGTCAACGACTGAAAACCCACATAAACTGGAAAAGTGCGGGGGTTCTGAAAGTGGAGCAGGGTGTTTACACGTTGTGATTTATGGGGCTGAAACGGCTGGGCCGGGACATGGGCTCAAGGATATTGGGAAAGTAATGGGGCTGAAGGATAAGAGGCACAGGAGGGGTGAAGAGCATGGGGATGAGGACTGGGGAGAAGGAGAATGGGGCTGCAGGATATTGGGCTGCAGGATAATGGGCTGAGGATAATGGGACCAAAGGATAATGAGGCTGAGGATAATGGGGCTGGGGATAATGGGGCTGGAGGATAATGGGGCTGAGGAGAATGGGGTTGCAGGATATTGGGATGAAGGAATATGGGGCTGAAGAGAATGGGATTTTGGGATAACAGGGCTAAAGAGAACAGGGCTGAGGACAACGGAGCTGAAGGATATTGGGGCTGCAGAGATATTGGGGCTGAAGGAGAATAGGCTGAAGGACAATTGGGATGAAGGATAAGGCTGAAGGATAATGGGCTGAGATAACGGGGGCTGCAGGATAACAGGGTTGCAGTGGAAAAGCGGCGAGGTTCAGAGCCCACCATGGATCCCGCTGCGATTTCAGCCTGCTCCCATCCCTGGTTTGCCCCACAGCCACCCCAACACCCTGTGGGACCCTGAACATTCCCTGTCCTGCCACTCTCGTCCAACCCTCAGATGTGCACTCGAGTGTCACCTGCCCCCATTACCCACTCTGTGCACTTTCAGCCCCATCCATCCCTTCAGCATCTCCAGGCTCCTCGCTGCTGATTTTGTCCATTTTGCAGCCATCGGGATTTCAATCCCTGCACAAATCCCCTTTATTGGCCAAATCAGGGCTGCGCTGCCTTTGGGGCAGGCAGGGAGATGTGGGCGCTGTTTCTTCCAGCAGAAAAATGTTTGTTTTCCTTGCGAGATTTGGCTGTGGTGAATAAATCAATACAGCCAGGAGGTAGCGGGGTCATGAACAGAAACGCGCTGAGCGAGCACTATCTGAATTAGATTGCTAAACTGAAAAGCAAAAAGGAAGGGAGATAACTTTGTAGTTCCCCTGAATAGATAATTCCTTTTCATGCAGACATGTGCTCTGGGGCTCCTCTGGGTTTGATGTGCTGCTCTGCAGTGCTGTCTGGTTTTTTTTTTTTTTTTTCTGGCCCTGTTTCAGAAATTTTTTTTTTTCATTTGAATGCTCGACATGAAAGGATGAGTTACGAGACATTATCACTGTGTTTGTGATCGGGGGGGACGGGTGTGTGAGGGAATCCTGCGGGGATTTGGGGAGTTTTTGGGGATGGAGGTGGTGCTGAGGCCCCAACAGCGGCTCTGTGCTGTGACACTGAAATGTTTGAATGTTCTGGGGGATGTTCCACCTCCGGGGACAGCGATCAACACCTTTTTAATAGTATTCCATTTTAATTTAATCCAAAGAGACAGCAGGACGCTGTGGATCTGGCGCCTGTTGCATTCAGCATTCAGCGACACGGCAAATATCACACATTTGTTAACTCACAGCTGCATTTCTGTGGATTTTGGGCTGAAATTCAGTTTCCATTGTGCACAATGAGATGATTCTTTCACGATTTTGAAGGGTGCTCAGCGATCTTTGGGGTCCCTTCCATCCCAGGCCGTTCTGTAGGATCTCACAGTTTCGTTCTTGCGTTTGTCACATCTGACGGCTGCTGACAAAAAGGAGCAGCACCGGGTATTAATGATCCCCAGCCCTGTGAGAACAGTGAAATTACAGCCTTGCAAGGCTTTGGTTTCAATTACTGCAGGCTTCCCGTGATGATTTTCTTATCTCAAAGCATTTCCCATAAAAATATGATCCTGCCTATCCACGTTAGCAAAGCCCTGCAAACATCAGCACCACCAGCTTTATCTAAAAAGGGGTTTTTTTTTCGGTGTCAGCAGCGCTTTAATTACTGTCCAAATGTCAGAGAACAAGGAAAACCTCACTGCTGGGGCTGCAGGAGCTCCCTCCCTCAGCCTTGGGCTGTCTCTGACCCTGTGCTGAGATCCCAGGGTGAATTAGATGAGTGATTAGGATGAGATCCATGGATCGCGCTGCAGTCAGGAAATTCAGGAGTTTTTCGGGGAAACAAAAGCCGGGGCTCAGCTGCTCACCTGCACCGCTGAGCTCTGGAGCAGCGAGGAGGATTGGGTTTCAGTAATTCCTGTTTCCTATAAAACATTGGGCAGGCCTGGATGTGCTCTGCCCATCCATCCCATTTGCCCA
>VKON01002374.1:62449-80133 GCA_009741485.1 Malurus cyaneus samueli
ATTTTCTGTGAGTTCTGGGGTTTTTTGGGGTTTTTTTGGGGGGTTTTGGTTTTGTTTTTTTTTTTTTTGCTTGTTTTTGGGTTGGGTTTGGGTTTCTTTAGCAGTAAAAGGGCAGCTGCTGTGCTAAACGATTACTGATCGTTTCCCGTTACCGAGCTGCTCCTGTCGAGTGCTCTGCAGAGGTTTGTGCGACGCTCTGAAATATCTTTATCCCATAATATATGCATATATTTAAGATTTAAACGCTCTGCATCCGGCGCCGCTTTTTCAAACGTTTAGCGCCGATCCTGACGTTTTAATGGAGTGCCGTAGATGTTCCCAGGAATATCTGCCTGACTTCCCGGGGTTTATTTACCGCCGGGGCTTTTAATGGAAATGTAAAACCATTTCTCTCCCGGGCAGCGCCGCGAGCGCGTCAACGGAACGTGAAACCCACATAAAACTGGAAAAGTGCGGGGGTTCTGAAAGTGGAGCGAGGGTGTTTTACACGGGTTTGTGGATTTATGGGGCTGAAACGGGCTGGGCCGGGACAATGGAGCTCAAGGATATTGGGGCTAAAAGATAATGGGGCTGAAGGATAAGAGGCTACAGGGTAATGGGGCTGAAGGATATTGGGGCTGCAGGATAATGGGGCTGAAGGATAATGGGGTGAGAGGAAATGGGGCTGGAGGATAATGGGGTGAGGATAATGGGCTGGAGGATATGGGGCTGAAGGATAATGGGGCTGGAGGATAATGGGGCTGGAGGATAATGGGGCTGAAGGAGAATGGGGTTGCAGGATATTGGGGATGAAGGATATTGGGGCTGAAGGAGAATGGGATTTTGGGATAACAGGGCTAAAGGAGAACAGGGCTGAGGACAACGGAGCTGAAGGATATTGGGGCTGCAGGATATTGGCTGAAGGAGAATAGGCTGAGGACAATTGGGATGAAGGATAATGGGGCTGAAGGATAATGGGGCTGAGGATAACGGGGCTGCAGGATAACAGGGTTGCAGTGGAAAAAGCGGGCGAGGTTCAGAGCCCACCATGGATCCCGCTGCGATTTCCAGCCCTGCTCTCCCATCCCTGTGTTTGCCCCACAGCCACCCCAACACCCTGTGGGGACCTGAACCCTTCCCTGTCCTGCCACTGCTCTGTCCAACCCCTCAGATGTGTCACTCGAGTGTCACCTGCCCCCATTACCCCACTCTGTGGCACTTTCAGCCCCATTTCCATCCCTTCAGCATCTCCAGGCTCCTCTGCTGCTGATTTTGTCCATTTTGCAGCCATCGGGAGTTTCAATCCCTGCACAAATCCCCTTTATTGGCCAAATCAGGGGCTGCGCTGCCTTTGGGGCAGGCAGGGGGAGATGTGGGCGCTGTTTTCTTCCAGCAGAAAAATGTTTGTTTTCCTTGCGAGATTTGGCTGGTGGTGAATAAATCAATACAGCCAGGAGGTAGCGGGGTCATGAAACAGTTATCTTCTCTCTTTATCCCATCCCATCCCATCCCATCCCATGGATCCCATCCCATCCCATCCCATGGATCCCATCCCATCCCATCCCAATCCCATCCCATTCCTCTGTGATCTTTGGGGTCATTAATCCCAATTATTTCCCTCTGTGTGTGTGGAAATAGCAAACACCGCCCCAGTTCGTGGAAGACACTTCCTCCCCCAAAAATAGGAATAAAGTGAAGCTGTTTGGGATCTGCTGATGTCTTCACCAGGCAGACAAGGTACCATTAACAGGAGCATTTTTAGCAGTGGCTCTTTTCTACCAGGGATCCAAAATAGCCCGTCTGAGTCAGCTCCTTGCCCACCTCTACCACTATAAATTGATGCACACGTCCAGGCTGTCACCTCTCCCATTCTCCTGATTCAAAACCCTATTTTAATTCCATTTTAATTCCATTTTAATTCCATTTTGGCTCTCCCCCTCCCGTGCTGTTCCCTCCTCTGGGAGTCCCATCAACGTTCGGTTGGGATTTCAGAGCTCAGAGCGGGGTCTGTGGTGGGCACAGGTGAGGATGTTCTCCCTGCAAAGGGAAATAAAGCCACAGAAAATGTGTGTGAGCAGCCCTGGAGCTCTCAGCTGATCCCTCGTGCATCCCCTGAAAGCAGCGGTTCCCCCGAGGTTCCCTGCCAGGCTGATTGATGGGCTGCCCTCCTGGAATGAGATTTTATATCCAATGAACGAAGGAAAAAGATGCTCAGCAGCCCCATGTGCCAGGGCTGTGATTAAACAATCCCGTAAAAACCGCGGCAGGTAGAGCCCGTTGAATTTCAGGGCAAAACCCAGATTTATTTCTACAAACCCTTTGATAGCAGCTTTGAAGCCTGGCTCAGGATGATCAGACTGATCCCTAAAAGAAAAAGGATTCATTCCCACACAAGCAGTGGTTTGAGCTGCAGCGCTGGCACAGAGAGGGAGTTAAACACTGAGGGGTTTGGGGTTTGTTCTTCAGACCCCACAGCTCAGACCCCACACTCATTCCAGACCAGGGACCTCACAGGTTCTCTGCTGCCTTCATTCCCTGTTGCTGTTGGTTATTCAGTAGATAAAAAAATAATGAAGATATATATATAAAGTATTTTTTTTTATTTTGAGATAGTTTTTTTTTAATTATTTTATTATTAGTGTATACATATGTGCTTAGTATACATTGTTAAGAGAAGTTGTTTAATTATTATAAGTATATGATGGTGGGTTTGAATGTAAGTATAGTAATGTTTATAATTGTAAGTTACTTATGTTATTAATTTTATATATTTTTAATTTTTTTAAGGTAGTTAAGGATGTGGTATCTTTCTCCTGTTCAGGCTGTTAACACTCCCCTACAGCTCCCCGCTTGCTCTGTGTGTGTTTGTGCAGGGAGCTTCCCAAGGTTCTGTCCCCACCAGTGACAAACATCTTTTGTCATCACGACTCCTTTAAATGTATTTTTATCCCATTTTATCCCATTTTATCCCAGGAACCCACCTTTGATTCTCCATCTCCTGAGGCAGGGGCAGGGGATGGCGTTGGATAAACCCGGTTTGATCAGGGAAGGGACGAGAGGAGCTCTGCCATGGCAGTGCCATCCTCCCTGACAAATCAGGGTTTGGTGTCACGTCCCAGCACTTTGGTGTTTATGTTCCGTCTGTTTAATGTTCTCCCTTCACTGGGATCATCACTCTTGGAAATGCTCTGCTCTAATGTAAACGTTTCAGAGTTTTCTGTTCGCCAAAGCCCGCAGTGCCACACTCAGCAAACGCAGCAGGGCGTGCTCCTGCTTTTCCTGGGGAACCCCCGAGGGTGAGGGAGACAAAAACGGGGACCTGGAACCCCTCTCAGCACCCCAAAAAACCCCTGACCCGAAGAGAATCAAAATTTATAAACACACTTGTGAAGTAATGGACTGTGGGCACGCTGGCCGTGTTTGTCATTTCTCTGCCCATTTCACTGCGCATAAAGTGGGTTCACCATCGAATTCCTGTCACTTGATTTATGCTCCTGCGGCTGCTCCATAATTTAAATTGAATTCCTAATTTCTTTGCTGAAACCCCCTCGGATAATTAGTATTAAGGTTAACTGCAGAAGGGGAAGTGAGCAGTGAATGGATTGGTTGGGTTTTGTGTGGCTTAGAGCACAGAAAAAGGGAACAACGCTCCGAGGGACGCTGCTCGGGGACGGTTTGGTGTGGCTGGAACCCAGAGAGAGGGACATTGTCCAGGGCAGGATTTGGTGTGGTTGGAACCCACCATGAGGGACATTGTACAGGGAAGGATTTGGCGTGGATGGAACCCACTCTGGAGTTTGACATGGCTGGAACCCACCATGAGGAAAATTGTCCAGTGAAGGGTTCGGCGTGGCTGGAACCCAGACAGGGGACATTGTCCAGGGAAGAGTTTGGCATGGATGGAACCCACCATGAGGGACATTGTCCAGGGAAGAGTTTGTCACGGCTGGAACCCACTCTGGGGTTTGGCATGGCTGGAACCCACTCTGGGGTTTGTCACGGCTGGAACCCACTCTGGGGTTTGTCACGGCTGGAACCCACTCTGGGGTTTGTCACAGCTGGAACCCAGACAGGGGACATTGTCCGGGTAAGAGTTTGGCACAGTTGGAACCCACCATGAGGGACATTGTACAGGGATGGATTTGGCGTGGTTGAAACTCATTCTGGTGTTTGTCACGGCTGGATTTAACACAACTGCTCAGTCCCTGTTCCCAAACTGTGCCCAGGCTCCTGCGGGCACAGGGGAGGTATCCCTTGGCCCGGAGGGAGCGTTGGGTGCAGGAGAACAGAGCGATGGCTGAGGGAGCACAGAGCTGAAACCTCTCCCCCATTTCAGTCTCACACTCGGGTAACTCCTCTTTGCCCAGAAGTGTCAAATAAGGATTTCACTCCACCGTGCGGGGTGAGGTGCCCCAGACCCGGAGCCTTTTCCGGGTGAGCCCCCAGCCCTTGGCCGGGACTGGATCCATCCCCGCAGAGCCATGAGCTGTGACAGAGGGGAACCTTCTGTCTGGCACCAGACGTAATTGGCTCCGATGGTCAGCGCTCGCAGATTTGTTTAGGAACTGGAAAATGTACAAATTGCAGCCCATCTGCGCAGAGCTGAGCGCTAATGAATGCCTGCAGCTACCGCAGCCATCAGCTCATTACCAACAACTTCCAAGCCCTTCCACAAGTTGCTAAACAAGGTTATTCATCTGAGTGGAGTGAGTGGAGAAAGGTGTTTGACTGCAGGGCACAGCCAGAGCTCCTCCAGGGCTGGGAGAGCTGTTAAAATACCCCCCATTTTTTGGTGTTTTCACAGAACCCATTGGTTTTATTTCTGTTTTGAATTTTGCGCTCCGGGAGCTGCAGCGAGACATGCCTTGGTTATTTTTCTATTTTTTCGGGGAGAACGGTGCCATGTGGGTGATTCTTGGGTGTGCTCGGGGGTGTGGGTGCTGACTGGAGGAGATGGATTGGGGCACATCTCACCCAGCATTTCAGGGGTTTATGGACCATGGCACAAACACGAGCGGCTCTGCTCTCGGGGTGTTTGTGCTCTCCCGGGAATCTGCTGCATGATATCGGCTTTTCCATTTCCCATCTCCCTGTTTGCTCTCAAAAAAGTGGAATTAATAATGCTGGTTGTGTGTCACCCCAGCCTGTTTTACAGAACTGGTGCTTGTTCAAGGGTTTGAACATAGAAATATCTGCGGTGCTTGTTCAAAGGTTTCAACTGATTTAGCTCGCAGTTGACACATGAAATATCTGTCTTTTTCCGTATCTACCCATGGTGCAATATGGAAAAACATCTCTTATTCTCTCTCGGCTGAGATTTTATCCCACATTCCTCGAGGAAATGCCAGCCTTTCCCAGCTCCCAGCCCAAGGTTATCCCCACCCCGATAACACCGTCGGGGCTTTGCTGTGCTCCTCCCCTGCGCAGGTGGAGTGGCTGAAGAACGAGGAGCCCATCGACTCCAACCTGGACGAGAACATCGACACCAGGGCCGACCACAACCTCATCATCCGCCAGGCGCGCCTCTCCGACTCGGGCAACTACACCTGCATGGCCGCCAACATCGTGGCCAAGAGGAGGAGCCTGTCGGCCACCGTGGTGGTCTATGGTCAGTGGCCGGAGGGCTCTGGGGGGCAGAGTGGCATGTCACTGTCCTGCTCTGGTCTGTGCTGTTATTGTGGGCTCAGCATGGGCAGGACCCCACAGATCCGGGATAGGATCCCCCATTGGGTTTTGGGTTTGGGGTTTGGGGTCCCATTCCAGCCTTGGGATGAGTTCCCCTGCTGGTTTGGAGTCCCGGCCCAACCATAGGATGGGCTCTTCCATTGGGTTTGGGGTTTGGGGTCCCAGCCCAGATTCAGGATGGGCTCACCTGCTGGGTTTGGGGTTGGGTCCTGTCCAGCCCGGGATGGGTTCCATGCTCTGTTTGGGGGTTTTTGGCGTCCCGGCCCAGCCCAGGATGGGTTCCCCCATTGGATTTGGGGTCCCGGCCCAGCCCCTGGATGGATTCCCCCATTGGTGGGGTCCAGCCGGATGGGTTCCCTGCTGGGTTGGGTTTGGGGTTTGGGTCCAGCCCAGCCCTGGGATGGAATCCCCCATTAGGTTTGGGGTCCCAGCTCAGCCCCTGGATGGGCTCCCCCATGAGTTTTGGGGTCCCAGTCCAGTCCTGGGATGAGTTCCCCTGCTGGGTTTGGGGTTTGGGTTTGGGGTTTGTGTTTGGGGTTTTGGGGTCCCAGCCCTGCCCCCAGCCCCGCTGTCGGTGTTTGCAGTGAACGGGGGCTGGTTCTCGTGGACCGGGTGGTCGAGCTGTAATGCGCGCTGCGGTCGCGGTTGGCAGAAACGCTCGCGCACCTGCACCAACCCCGCGCCCCTCAACGGCGGCGCCTTCTGCGAGGGAATGTCCGTGCAAAAGGTCACCTGCACCTCGCTGTGCCCCGGTGAGTGCCCGGGGAGGGTTCCTGGGGGGACAGATCCCGGGACAGCCCTCGGTGGGAAGCGCCAGGAGGGGCAGGGGGCTCTGGGACCCCCCAAAGTGGGGCAGGGAACGGGAAACGCTGCGGGGTTTGGGGTGTGGGTGTGGGGACAGTGCCAGGCCCATGTGGCAGGGATGGAATTTACCCTGGCACCACCAAAACCCTGCTCAGGGGAGAAATCAGGGACCTGGGTGGGGTCTGGGGATAATTTAGACAGGAGAGCTGATGTTAATAACGTCAGAAAAACAAACACAGAAACCTGAGATGAGAACTTCATTAAAAACATTATTTATCCTGCGAAAGTTTGCTTTGAAATACCTGAAATGCGGAGTTCTGGGGGACAGAGGGGACACGGGTGCTGCTGTGGGATGTCCCCGGTGGTTCAGGCAGGGCTGATGTCGGTTTTTCCCCCGTTCCCATGCAGTGGACGGGAGCTGGAGTGTGGAGCGGTGGTCAGTGTGCAGCCCCGAGTGCGAGCACCTGAGGGTGCGGGAATGCGCCGCCCCCGCGCCCAGGAACGGCGGCAAAAACTGCGAGGGACTGAGCCAGGAGTCAGAGAACTGCACCGAGGGGCTCTGCATCCAAGGTGAGCCCTGCCCGGGGCTGGGCTGGGGCTTGGGATGGCCTGGAGGGTGGGCTGGGGTCCAGGGAAGCCCCATGGGTGGGTTTGGGGTCAGGGAACCCTGGTGTGGTGGTTTGGGTCCAGGAACCCTGTGGATGGGTTGGGGTCCAGAGAACCCATGGGTGGGGTTGGGGTCCATGGGAGTCCCATGGGTGGGTTTGGGGTCCATGGAACCCCATGGGTGGGGTTGGGGTCCACAGAACCCCTGGGTGGTTTGGGGTCCACGGAACTCCATGGGTGGTGGGTCCAGGAGTGCTCCACGAACCCCGATTGCAATGGGTGGGGTTGGGTCCAGGGAACCCCATCCCCATCTGGAATTTTCCCCTATGTGGTTTTCCATGCAAAGTTTGAAATTTCCCAGTCGCCAGATTTGTGTTGCGCTTTTTTGTTGTCGTTCATTGCCTGTGAGCGTTCGGATGAGTCTAAAACCCCAAATCCTCTCAGGTCACCCCAAATCCCTCCTTCCTGCCCCAGATGGCTCCAAGCCCTCCAAGAGCTGCATTTCCAGGTGTGACCCTGTCCCTCCTTCACGGCCCGAGCTCTCCACATTATTTATCATATCCCATTACTTATAGGGCCGTAATTGCCTTCTCAGCTCACAGGATCTGGTGCAATCACCCCATTTCTCAAAATTTCTCCCCTGTTCGTCTCCCACTCTGTGCCTTTCCTGCTCTGCCTCTCATCCCGTGGGGAATTGCGGAGGAAATGCAGCAAACCAATCTCTCAGAGGTTTTTTATCAGGCACAAGCTCATTAATTTTGCTCCTTCCGAGGCAGAAATAGAAACTTTCCTTGGGTTAACAAACAAAGGGCTGAGCTGGCAGGGAGGATGGGAATGGGGAGGAACCAGCCTGTTCTGGGTCTGGCTGGGAAAACACCGATCCTCGGGATGAGCATTCGGATTTAGGGTCAGTGAATGGAACGGTTATGAAATGGGAGCAGCTCTGAGGTTTTTTTTCAGCCCTGACAGGAGAATTTGGGAATGCCCCAAAGAGAATATGCGGGAACATCCCTGTCCTGCCTTGGTGTCTGAATCCCCTGGATGGATCCCAATGGATCCCCCGTCCTTTTTGAGGAGCAGCTCAGAGCTTTTCCTGACGGGAATTTCTCATTTCTCTGGAACTCGCACCGTGGGCGGATCCTCACCGGAGGTTGGCAAAATAAAACATTTGGGGTTTGGTGCAGATGAAACATTTGGGGTTTGGTGCAGATGAAACATTTGGGGTTTGGTGCAGATGAAACATTTCCAGGGCTCTCACACGGATTCCCTGGAATGCAGAGGTCGCTCCGACCCCAGACAGTGCCCACACCTCACTGCTGCCTCCGATATTTGTTCTTGTGCTGTTTTTTCCCTCCCAGTATTCCCAGTAGGATCCTTTGCCATGGTGGATTTCTCTCTCTCACACAGAGGTGAAAGCTTTCTCTTTGCTTAATAAAAGAGAAGGGTTTTTTTTTTGTTTTTTTCCGAGAGCTTTTTGTTTTTCTTTTATCTGTTTGCTTTAAAGTTATTTTTCCCAACTTCAAAACCTATTGATTTCTTCTCCCAGTGCCCAGAACCGAAACAAACAAGCCAGGCCACAAGAACTGAGCTGCAAACATGTTTTTATTAATGCTCCACAAACAATCCCAAATCATTTTGGTTCTTCTTTTTCCGAGCAGCCCCATTGTTGTTCTCCTTTTCCAAGCAGCCTCTTGGATTTTGGGAAATCTTCTCCCTTTGGAGTTTGCCCCAGCCCCGTGGCAGCAGCAGCAGGGAAGGATTTTCACAGACAAACCCCAGCTCTGGCACCCCTCATTTGGGGTTTTGTGCCAACTCTGGCCTCATTTGGTTTGTGCTCATTCCGCAAAACCAAAAACAATTCCAGGAAGGAAAAAAACCCACACCCAAAGCCAAAATCCAACAATTCCTGGGGTTAAATATTTCTAAACTGAGCATTCTCATAATGTTCAAAACAGGAGAACGAGCCCCATAATCCTTTAGCCTAAATATCCCAATTTTAGGGACTTTAGGGCAGGTTTTAGGTTATAAATGGTCACTCGACTGTGTGGTTTGAGGGAGGCAGAGCAGTCTCGTTTTGGGGTAGAAAACCCCTTTAATTCCATATTTACCCCTGTCAGGGGCACGGTGATGAGTGAGCCCTTATGGGGCGGTTTAGGCACAAAAATGTGATTTTTCAGTGCATTTGGGTATTTTATACTAACGAAGTGCCCGTCAGCAGCGTTCCCATCCATCAGCAGCACAAAGGAATCGTTAATTGTGACCCGGCTCTCCCTGCCAGTGATCCACCGAGAATATCGAGCTTCCTTCTCGCTGAGGTGTAAATAAACACCAGCACCCGGCAGAGCCGACAAATACCTGAATTAACCAAGTGAGAAATTACTGCTAAGGAGCGTCCTGAAAGGGATTCAGGAAAAAAAAAGAAAAAAAATAAAAAAAATAAAGGAGATGAAGAGAAAAAAATACGGACAACATAAAATATTCATATTGTCAGCAAATGAGGAGAAAATGTTTCATTTATAGAGTGAGACAGAAGCAATATAGGAAATAGATATGCTCCATGTAAATTTATTAAGTGCAACTTTCTCTCTTTCTCTCTCTCTCTCGGATAAAAAACCTCCTCATGAAATAAAATCCCAAAGTAAGGCTTTTTTGTTTTTTTTTTTTCCTGTAAATATGATTTCCCTCATCTTCTCCGCCATTTGGGTTATTTGTTGAGGAGCTGAGTAGGACCCGAGGTTTTCTGAGAGGTTTTAGCATCTGCTGGAAGCATCTTTTGGGCTCCCTGTGATTCCAGGGTCAGCCTGAAAGCAGAGCAGAGCTCATCCTCAGCAATCTGAGCCTAACTGGGAGCCCTGGATCAAGGCAAGCTCAGCTCAGGATCGATTTCTGAGCCCTCAAAATCAGGAAAAAGGGATTAAAGCAGGAGTTTGGGTTTCTTGGTGCAGATCTGGTTCCACTGGTGGCTCTGACCGTGCTCTGTTCCCTCCTGTCTCACCTGGAGGGGGTTCCTGTGCTGTTTTTTGCCATTCCAGTGCCATTCCTGAGCCATTCCTGTTCCTGAGACATTCCTGTGTCATTCCTGTGCCATTCCTGTGCCGTTCCTGTGCCAATCCTGTGCCATTTCTGTGTTCCTGTGCCATTCCCGTGCCATTCCTGTGCCGTTCCTGTGTCATTCCTGTCCCTTTCCTGTGTCATTCCTGTGCCATTTCTGTGTTCCTATGCCGTTCCTGTGCCGTTCTTTCCTGTGCCATTCCTGGCATTCTGTGCATTCCTGATTTCATTCCGCCATTCCCAGTGCCATTTAGTTCATTCTTGTCATTCCATGCTGTTCTGTTCATGTTCCTGTCCCATTCCTGTGCCACTTCCTGTGTCCCCCATTCCTTCCCATTCCTGTGCATTCCTTCACCATTCCTTGTCCATTCCTGAGCCATTCCTGTGCCATTCCTTCACCATTCCTGTGCCATTCCTGAAGCCATGTTCCTGTTCCGCCATTCCTGTCCATTCCTGTGCCATTCGAGTGCCATTCCTTCACCATTCCTGTGCCATTCCTGTGCCGTCCCCGTGCCATTCCTGTTCCTGGGGATCAGTTTTTTTATTCCTCAGGATACCCAAAATCAGGATCAGGGAGCTGCCGAAGGTGCTGGGGTGCCCTGGGCCTGTCTGGGTGTCCCCAGTGCTGACTTTGGGTGCAGAACGGGTTCACGTTCAGTCTGTGCAGTCCCCGTCGAACAGAGAATGTTGGGACAATCCTAAATCAAAAAGAAGTCCCCTTTCTCATGGAGTTGTGTTTCATGGGGACAATTCAAGGAACGCTGGGTTTGCCCTTTTAACGTAAAACTGTTTAAAAATCCACTGAATCTTGGAAAAGGAGCCTTTACCTCTGAACTCTGTGGTTCCTTGGGGTTTGTGGGGTTCTTCTGGCAATGGGAACATCTGGATGATCCTTTCAGACCATTTGTTCCTGGGTTTTTTCAATCACTGGATATCCATCACCTCCCTCCTTCCCGATTTACTCGAAAAGGAGCCACAATGGGGCTGATTTTGGCTGTGCCAGAGCTGCAGACCCACAGGGCTCAGAGCAGGGACACAAACGCAGCTCAGGATCAGGAACTCGCCCTCCCGGTTCATCAACCGTGCCAAATCCAAGCCAATTACGGAGATAATTGAGGGACAACCTGTTCCTGGAAATAATCCCTGACACGAGTCCCTCAGTGTGACCCTCGTGCTCCAAGAGCGAGGAGAAGGATTGGGCTGGGGAGGGAATGGGGAGCTCCAAACACCCCGAGGCTCCTCCCGAGGTCCTGGGGTTCCTCTCCCCGCCAGAGCTGGGAAGTGTGAGCCCCGCCAAGCACTCCTGGCAAATGAGATAATTTAATCAATTAGCTCTCCCTAATGCGCTAAACCAAATGTTTCATTTTCTGCTCCCGCACATCTTAAATTATCTTCAGGTGCTTTATGAAACTTAATCATAGTTAATAGAAACTTCATTACCATCAAATGCGCCTCCAATAAATGTTGTGTAACAGTGTCAGGAGGTGGAGTGAAAAATGGGCTGCAATTACCACAAACATGGAAAGGATGGGATGAAGGAGACACTGGCGCTCCAGGGTCCCTTCTGCCCCTGGGCCAGGAGGATGAAGCTCATTAAGGAGTAATTGGCTGCTAGAAATGTTTGCTTTTTCTGGTTTTGTTTGGTTTGGTTTTGACTTTGTTCTCTCCTGGGAAAAAAAGAAAAAAAAACAAAGCATAAACTCCGCTCCTCCAAATTTCCCACGGTTTCCTCCTTCCCAAACTCCCATGGAAGGAATTCTCCAAAAGAAAAGATTAGAAGGTGAAGAGATGAAAATTACTTTTAAAAAACAGCATTTATTTTTATCCTAAAATCCTAAATCAAAAAGAAAGTCCCCTTTCTCATGGAGTTGTGTTCCATGGGGACAATTCAAGGAACATCGGGTTTGCCTTTTAATGTAAAACTGTTTAAAAATCCACTGAATCTTGGAAAAGGAGCTTTTACCTCTGAACTCTGTCATTCCTTGGGATTTGTGGGGTTTTTCTGGCAATGGGAACACCTGGATGATCCTTTCAGACCATTTTATTACAGGCAAGGAACCTCAGGAAGAATTCCTCTGAGAGTTTTTAATCACAAAATTTATGGAGCAGTGTCCAATTCAAAATCTGGAGATTCTTCAAAGCAGTCAATGAAAAGAAAATTCTTCTCAGATTTTTTTTTTCTTGAGCCAAACCCTTCCCATTTTTTTCGGATTTGTGCTCTCCCTCTCATCTTTAACTCATATACAACAGTTTAAAAGTGGAAATCTGGAATTTTCTGACAGAGGAATCGATGGAAAGGAGAGTGTGAAGCACTTGAGCAGATTTAGAGTCAGAAGTGCATTTCCTCAGCCAAGAACCCGAGCAGGGTTTTATTCTCTGGTTCAGAGGGCAGGAGTTCAGCTCGGAGCTGCTCCTGACAGGAAATTCCTGCCCCTTTCAGATTTGATGATTTCTCATCCCAGCGAGGCATTCACATTTTCAGCGCTTTTTCCATTTTTGCAGTAATGATCCAAACGAAGAGTTAAAGACGCTTTGTGGTGCAATAACCGCGAGCTCTCGATGGCTCCCCGGGACACAGGGACCCCGTTTGTTCCTGGGTTTTTCCAATCGCTGGGGATCCATCACCTCCCTCCTTCACTGCTCTAATTACCCACAAAAATTAAGTCAACAATGGCGTTTCGTAATTAATTCCCTGTAACAGCAAAGCGACTTGGGAATAGAAAATTGGAAGAAATAGAATTGTAATTATTTCCTGCACTTCTGTTTCTGCACCTGGCACTGGAGAGCAAAGCACAGGTGTGGGATTGGGGTTTTGTGGGGATTTGTGGTTTTTTTGCTCCGGTCTGTGCTGTTTCCACTTTGCCTTTGTGACCCCAGGGCTGCATTTTCTTTTTCAGTTTGGGCCTCTCCCATTGTTACATTTTCAGTCAATACCTCACTCTCTGCAATCCCTGTGAATTTAAACACTTTAAATTCTCTTTACTGCATTTTTCAAGGGAGGCGATCTCATGGATAAAATGGGGGGAAAATGCTTCAGAAAAAAAAAAAAAAGGCTTCTCTCTGGTGATTGATTTGGTAGAACCGTGTGGCAATGGGATTGTTCAAAGTTGAATTTTGTAACCTTACGATTTTGTCCAATGTGATTTCCTGTCGTGCCCTGACACAGAGGGTGGATTCCTTCTCAAAGCTGACATTTCCACAAAATCTCTGTGATTTTCCTCTTTCCTTCTCAGCGAGTTGTGAATGTGTTAAAAGCAGAACCATTTTCAGTTGGGAGTTATTTTTGCAGGAGTTTTTTCCTTGGCTTAATGGTTCCGGTAAAACTGATACCAAAACATGGATTTTGGGCTGAGTGGGAAGGTGGAACCTTCTGGCTGGGGTTGACTGGGCCCAACTGGAGAATGGGGGTGGGAGGGACGGGTTTTTTAAAGATGTTTGAACCAAACGTTTCATTTTGTTTTTGGCTGAAGGGCCCAGCTGAAATGTCACTCCCAGCATCGATCCCGGCACGAGTCCCACCCAGAGCAGGGTGTAGGGACTGGGGGTCCTGGTGCTGCCATTGCTGGGGCATTCTGGTGTCCCTTTGTCCCCCATGCCCCTCCTGTCCCTCCTGTCCCCCATGTCCCCCTGATCGCTGTTCCTCACACGTGGAGCGCAGTGGGGACATTGCGCTCTACTCGGGGCTGGTGGCGGCAGTGTCACCCACAGATCCCCATGTCCCTGTGTTCCCCGTGTCCCTCTGTCCCCATTGTCCCCCATGTCCCCTCTGTCCCCGGTGTCCCCGTGTCCCTGTGTCCCCATGTCATCCTGTGTCCCCCATGTCCCTGTGTCCCTGTGTCCCCCATGTCATCCCTGTGTCCCCCATTTCCCTGTGTCCCTGTGTCCCCAGTCCCATGTTTCCCCCCGGTGTCCCCCATGTCTCCTCGATGTCCCCGTGTCCCACTGACTACTCTGTTTTCCCTCACATGTGGAGTGCAGCGGGGACATCGCGCTCTACTCGGGGCTGATGGCGGTGTCCACCCGCAGATCCCAATGTCCTTGTGTCCCCCGTGTCCCTCCTGTCCCCTCTGCCCCCATGTCCTCGTGTCCCTGTGCCCATGTCATCCCTGCGTCCCCCAATGTCCCATCCCTGTGTCCCCATGTCCCATGTGTCCCCCGTGTCCCCCCGCTGTCCTCGCTGTCTCCATGTCCCCTGATTGCTGCTCTCCTGCAAGATGTTGAACGCAGCGGGGACATCGCGCTCTACTCGGGCTGATGGGGTGCCACCTCAGATCCCCATGTCCCTGTGTTCCCCATGTCCCCCCCGATGTCCCATGCCCTCCAGTTCCCCCTGTCCCCCATGTCCCGTGTCCCCTGATCGCTGTCCCCGCAGATGTGGAGCCGCAGCGGGACATCGCGCTCTTTCGGGTTGGATTCGGACAGGTCCACCGCAGATCCCCCGTTCCTGCTGTTGCCCCCGGTCCCCAGTGACCGTCATGCCCTGACTGCATGTTCCCCCGCAGATGTGGTGGAGCGCAAGCGGCAGGGGACATCGCGCTCTATTCGGGCTTGGCCGCGGCGGTTCTGGCCGTGGCAGTGCTGGCGCTGGGGGTGGCCCTGTACCGGCGCAGTCACAGCGAGTACGGCGTGGATGTCATCGACTCCTCTGCCCTCACGGGAGGATTCCAAACTTTCAACTTTAAAACTGTCAGACAAGGTGAGTTCGGCCGTTCCTTCCCTTCTCTGTGGAGCTCACCCCGTTTGGGCGCTGGGGAGGGGGTTGGGGACAGGGACAGGGACAGGGACACGGACCTGGGGATGGCTCTGCTCCATCCCAAAATCACAGAACCCTCCTGGCCACCCTCCAGCTGCTTTAGAAATGCTGTCCCCACCTTCTGCACCCACTTAGGCAAAGCTCAAACTGAAGCAAAGCCAGCCCAGGCAGCAGAGCTGAGTTTTCCTCCTGTTCTCGGTTACAGAACTTCCCTTCATCCCAACAAAAGGGAATATTCCTTTCCTTCACCCAGATAAAATGAGCCCTTTCCTTCCCTCCAGTAAAAGGGAATATTCCTTTCCTTATTTCCAACAAAAGGGAATATTCCTTTCCTTCAAACCAATAAAAGGAAATATTCCTATCCTTCATCTCAATAAAAGAGACCATCCCTTTCCTTCACCCCAATAAAGGGGAACATTCCTTTCCTTACTTCCAACAAAAGTGAATATTCCTTTCCTTCACCCCAACAAAACTGAATATTTTTTCCCCGATAATTTGAGACCCTCAGCTGGAAGTATTTTGTCACTTGCTGTGACACACAGACACTGAGGTCTGTGGGAAATAAACGTGGGTAAAACTGGGTGGGATAAAAAAGACCCCCAAAACTCCAGGAAAAAGCACCAATGCCCTGAAACGTGGACGAAGCAGTTGCTAAAAGCAGCACTCGGGTTTTTCTGAATGTTGTTTCCTTTGGGCAGGAAGGTGGGGAGGGAGAGAAGCGGCGATGAAAGCAGAACGTTGCTTTGATTCTGCGCTGCCGTTCCACCTCAGACCTGCCTGATTGCGGGTGGGAGGCAGCGTGGGTGGGCTGCGAAAGTGTCCCCGTGTCTCTGTTCTCTCGTCAGGAAAGGGGAAATCTGGTGCAGGGTTTGTTTGGGGCGGTTTGTGGTGTTGTTTTTTCTTTATTTCCTGGAGACGTTCCTTGCATGACTTGCAAGAAACCGGGAGAAGGGTTTGGCAGGCAAGGCCGCTTGGAGGAGGTTCATTCATCCATTTCTAACTCCAAACCTTTAATTAGGGCTGTGTAAATCTCAATGAACTCTCTCAAACAGGAACTTTGTCCTCTGTGGTTCAGTTTGAATCTTGTTTTGAGTCTGGGGAATTGTTCGCTTGACTTAACGCTTAAAACCTTTCGTTCTGGCTGCTCTGAAAATACCTAACAAACAACTAAACAACCAAAAAAAACCCAATAAAAAACTCCACCACAAAACCCAGCAGCTGCAGGATTCAGGCCCTAAATCCAGCCACTCCTTGTTTTTCAGAGAGTTTTCTGAGCTGAAATGAATAACTCTGGTGGTTTTCCCTCTATCACTGCTGTCCCTTTCAGCCCAGTTTCCCTCAGGCGTGAAGCTGTGGGTTTGTGTAAAAGGTCTGCAGGAGATGTTCTCACCCCGTGGGGTTCAATGTAAGGGAAAAAAATAGAGAGAAAAAAAGGGGAAAGACACAAACTTGAATCCAAAACAAAGGGAGGCTCCTGCTTGGATCCCTGGAGCCGCCTGAAGTGTGGCAAACACGGAGAGCGTCAGATCTTTGAATCACTTCATCCATTCTGGAACGTGGCCTGGTGTGATCCTGAGCTGAGAGCCCCAGAGGGAGAGGGGAGATCGGGATGGGATCCTTGAGGTGTGCTCTCCATCCCTGGGGAGATTTGGGATGGGATTCTTGAAGTGTGCCCTCCATCCCTGGTTAAATTCAGGATGGGATTCCTGCAGTTTCCCCTCCATTTCTGGTTAAATTCAGGACGGGATTCCTGAGTGTCCCCTCTGTCCCTGATTAAATTCAGTATGGGATCCTTGCTGTGTCCTCTCCATCCCAGGTTAAATTCAGAATAGGATTCCTGTGGTTTTCCCTCCATCCCAGGTTAAATTCAGGGATGGGATTCCTGCAGTTTCCCCTCCATCCCAGGTTAAATTCAGAACAGGATTCCAGCAGTTTCCCCTCCATCCCAGGTTAAACTCAGGACAGGGTCCTTGCCGTGTCACCTGTGTCCCAGGTTAAACTCAGGACAGGGTCCTTGCTGTGTCCCCTGTGTCCCTGCCAACCCCGCTGTGCCTGTCCCTGTCCCCGCAGGTAACTCCCTGCTCCTGAACTCGTCCCTGCAGCCCGAGCTGACCGTCAGCCGCACCTACAGCGGCCCCATCTGCCTGCAGGACCCTCTGGACAAGGAGCTGATGACGGAATCGTCGCTCTTCAACCCCCTGTCCGACATCAAGGTCAAGGTGCAGAGCTCCTTCATGGTGTCCCTGGGGGTGACCGAGAGGGCCGAGTTCCACGGGAAGGGACACCCCGGGACCTTCCCCCACGGAAGCACCAGGGCTTTTGGGACCATCCCGGGCAGGAACAAAGCCATGTACATCCAGAAGCTGGCGTCCATCTCCAGCAGCAGCGAGCTCAGGAGCACGGCGCTGTTCGGACACCTCGGGGGGCGCCTGGTGGTCCCAAACACAGGTGGGTGTGGATCCTTTCCTCATCAAAGCAAAAATAAAGAATTCCAGATCAGGCTGCCTGAGGTTTTTAGTGCTGAATTTTTAAAAAGGGTCGGGAAAGAACAAACCCCGTTCATGCAGATTTTGGGAAGTAGGGCACGTTGCCCACACAGGACGGGAGGGATCAGAGCGGAGCAGAGGCTTTCAGGCTGTTGGAGATGTTTAAATCACGGCCTCTCTTGATGTCTGCAGCATGAAAGCGCCGTTAATCAAAGCTGTGCTGGCTGGGATCCCGCCCCGAAGGAAAAGAACATGGAGAGGGATCTTCCCAAAGGGATCAGGGGTCAGCTCCAGCTCCACGTCCCTGTCCCATGTCCCTG
>VKON01002374.1:88669-107232 GCA_009741485.1 Malurus cyaneus samueli
AATGTCGTGACTCCTATTGTCGAGCCCTATTGATTTCACTTGGCTTTATTCTCTTTAAACCTGAATTTCGTTTTGCAGGAAGTGATGTCTGTGGAAGAGGAAACTACTTCTTGCTACTGCCTGTTGGATCCTTATGCCTGTCACATTCTCTTAAACAGCTTTGGAACTTATGCCCTAATTGGGGAACCCATCTCAGACTGCGCCGTTCGACAGCTGAAAGTCGCCGTTTTTGGCTGCCTGTCTTGCAATTCCCTGGATTACAATCTGAGGGTTTATTGTATGGATAACACCCCTTGTGCATTCCAGGTAAACGCTCCCCTTTGCTCCTTTGGGCTCGCTTTGGTTTGTTTTTTTTTTCCCCCATAAAATTCCGAGGTCCCTTTATCCCCGGGACGATCCCCAAACAGAATCCAATGAGAATATTGGACTTTTAAGCTGCTGCACATTAAGAGCAAGTCCTTAATTTCTCTGCACTTGTGGATTTGCACTGAGAGCTTTAGGGCAGCCAAACTCTTTATTTGTTTTTTGCCAACTCTTCTCAACTACCCAAACTCACCCAGCCCTGGCTTACAAAAATTCAATTACCCTGCATTTCCTCTAACAAAAAAACAAAAAAAAAAAAAAAACCCAAAAACCCCAAAAAAACCAACAAAAGAAAACAACAACAAACAACAACAAACAAACAAAAAAAAAAAAAAAAAAAAAAAAAAAAAAAAAACGGGAAAAAAACCAAACCCAATCCCAAGTGGCAACTGAAATGAGAATGATTTTTCTGCACCGCGTTCCAGGACAAAACAATGACATTCTCTGGTAAACTCCGAGGCTTTAACAAAGCGGTTTTCTTTGGGGAACTGAAATGCAAACGGTTGTGAGATGGATTTTTTTCCTTCCCGTTCGCGTCGCCCAGAAATGGAAACGCTGCTGCCTCTGTGCTGCTAATAAAAGCCAAGCCACCAAAAGGATTGTTAGAGACTCACAATGGCTTCGTAATTATCCTCTTTATAACACTTAGACAATTAGCGGGTACCGGTGTCTTCCTGAGGAGTCTGGAGGAAATGATCACAAGAATAATTACCAGTTTTCCGCGTTCCCAGGAGCGAGAGCAGGGTGTGTGTAGATAGTGAGACAACTGGGTATTTATGGAGCGAGACAGCCCTGAAATGCAGGTAAATATCAGCGGGGAAACTGGAGAAAATCACAGATTTTTTTTTTTTTGATAAAATAGCAGAGTTGGGGTTGCGAGGTTGCGTTTGGCAGTTAATTCTCTCTGCTGCAGCTCTGTGGAAGGCACAGAATTGCTTTGATTTTGACTTTTTTCCGGTTTGAAACCTCACCTCGCTCTTCCAGCAGCTGCCCCGGCCCTTGAGAAAGTTCTGGGAGTGCTGGGGAAGTCCAGAATCTCAAAATTTCAGAGCCCCAAACCCTCAGTTCTTCACCCAAACCCCGCTGAAGGCAGAGCAGCTCTTACAGAACATAAAAAAAAAAAATAAAATAAAAAAAAAAAAAAATTAAAAAAAAAAAAATGCAACACGATGTATCTCAAGGAATTCTGAGAACAGCTGGGAAATAATCTGCTCCCTTCGGGGCTGGGAATCAAAAACCGAAACCTCTCAATTCCTCCCTTCACATGAACCTGACCAGCAGGGGTTAAACCCAACCAAACGCCTGTGAAAATTGGTTTAGAACAGAAATCCCTGAGTTCGGTGTCAGAGAGCTCAGCAGCGAATTTTCAAAGGTCACCACGATCCCAGGAGCTCCTGTAACGATGGCTTTGGTGCTGACGAGCCCTAAGCCCCTTCCACGGACACAGATTTTGTGTAATTTATGGGGATTAAGGTAATTTGGAAGCACTGCTTGCTTGCCAGATGATTTTTAAAGATTACTGCAGCTTTTTCTTCCTCGCTGGTGCTTTCAGGGTAACAGCATAAAAAATGTTGCTTGGAACAGAGCTCTGGAGGGCTGCAGAGCAAACCCCTGCCCAGATTGCTCAGGGTCTGAAGAAAATGATCCTGGAAGTGCCCCAGAAATGGGAAATGGAACTGAATCGTTTCCCCTGAAGAGTTTGAGGGCTCTGAGAGGTTTCCCAGCAGCTCTGGGCTGCTCTGGGGCTGTTGGATTGGGGAGAAAACCCAAATTTCAGTGTCCCCATCACCTCTGTCCTGTCAGAAATGGGGCTGGCAGTGCCCAACCCAGCCTTGTAGGAAACTCCTGCTGCATCCGGGACTGGGGGGCACAGGAACCTCCCAGGGGGGATTTTCATCGGATTTGGGGTTTGTTCCTGATCCTAAAAGCGTTCTCTGCTCTTTGGGGTTTGTTCCTGACCCTCAAAATGTTCTCTGCCCCTTAGGGTTTCCTCCTGACCCTAAAAGCGTTCTCTGCCCCTCGGGGTTTTTTCCCGACCCTCAAAGCGGTCTCTGCTCTTTGGGTTTTTTTCCTGATCCTAAAAGCGTTCTCTGCCCCTCGGGGTTTTTACCTGACCCTGAAAGTGTTCTCTGCCCCTCATTCTCTGCCCCTCGGGGTTTGTTGCTGACACTCACAGCGTTCTCTGCTCTTTGGGGTTTGTTCCTGATCCTAAAAGCATTCTCTGCCCCTCAGGGTTTGCTCCTGATCCTAAAAGGGTTCTCTGTCCCTCGGGTTTTTTTCCTGACCCTAAAGCGTTCTCTGCTCCTCCCTGGCAGGAGGTGGTTTCGGATGAGCGGCTCCAGGGCGGGCAGCTGCTGGAGGAGCCCAAACTGCTGCATTTCAAAGGGAACAGCTGCAGCCTGCAGATCTCGGTGTTGGACATCCCTCCCTTCCTGTGGAGAATCAAACCCTTCACGGCCTCTCAGGTACCTCCCGCTCCCCTCGGCACCGCAAAAAAACCCCAAAAACCCCAAAATTCCTGTGATTTAAAGAGCTTTAAATCTCCCCAGCATGGAGCACAAACATGTTGCCTCTCGCTTTTGACAAACACAGATTTCGTTTACACCAGAACGCCGCGAATTTGTCATTTTGCAGAAATGCTTGTGCTTTCCCTCGTTTCGGTTGCCTCCAACAGAAGGCAAATATTCTCGCTCGAACTCACCACTCCTCAAGATGTTTCTAATATCTGTCATTCTCGTTTTCGTATAAATGTGGAAATATGGCTTAAAATGACATTTAAATGCAACCACGAGTTCAAATCACAGCATGCGGAGACCAAGAATTAGAACTGAAGAGCAGCAAATTGGTTTGATTTTTTTTTTCCCGTACTCCATTAATTAAAGATGCTGTTGAAAAGCAGAAAGGAGAAATCAAAACAAAAGAAGAATTTCCAAGGATTTTGGTTGCTGGAAATGAGAAGCAACGCGCCGGCACATTGGAGTGGGTTGGTTTTAAAACACAGCACTCAATTAAAGCGCACAATCTCCCTTTTTTCCCAGAAGCTGGGATGACAATTATCCACCCTCCAGGATTTTGGCAAAAGCCGTGTTTGGAATGTGTCGCCACGTTCTCCAAAAACATGAGGGTAATGGGTTCTGGAAGTTGCAAACACAGAGCCCGAGCCAGGGAAAGCCTCTCTCGTTAACAGCGTGGGGATCGTTGGAGCTGCAGCCTCAGAAATTAAAGAAATTAATGGTTTTCTTAGGGAGAGGAGCTTTGGAGTGTTTGGTTTTGTTCTCCTGCCTCGCCTGAATTTTCAAACCAGGCAGGGTTGGGGTGCCCCGAGTGTTCGTCCCCAAAATCAAACAAGCCGGGGGAGTTTCCAGCTCAGCTCTGCTCTGGGCAGATTAGAGAGCTCCATCCTTTGATTCATTTATTGTCCCTTAATCCCTTGTCCAAACACGGAGGATAAATGTCTGTGACAGCCCGGAATTCAACCTCCAAGTGCCATTTCGAGCCCGATCAGAGCAGGGACTCAGCGCTGGAGCAAAGCCCGTGCAAAACCCCCGCTGACCCCGGGCTGACCCGACCCAAAGGAATATTTACATTTTAAAACCGAGTTTAATTGGGAAGGCTCAGAATGCAATCCCAGCTCCTGAGAGGAGCTGCAGAAGCTCCCCTGGCTCGGTGCTTCCCTCGCAGGGAAAGCTGGTGACAGCTCTGGGCCGCTTTCCGCCTCTTTACAGAGAGGATGGAGATATTTTTGGATGTGGAGTTTTCCTCCCTGGAGTTTTCTCTCCTCCGTCCCAGCCTGTGGGAGCGGCTGACAGGAACAACCGAAGCCCGGGGGCTCCTCCGGGGTGTCTGGGCCAGCAGCAGAGCCCCGGGGCAGCGCGGGGAGATGGTGAATTATTATTATATTATTATTGTAAAAAATGATATTATAATATATCAGCAGCTCCAAGGCTGGGGGTGATGAATAAACCCGCCCGGAGCTGCCGGCAGGAAGCCCCAGGGTTTGGTTCGGTTTTTTGCTCCTTCCCACCGCTCCCAGGGACCCGGGGATGGGGGCACGGCAGGGAGGAGCAAAGGAGGCTGGGAAGGCACCTCGGGGTGCTCAGAGCAGCTCTTCCCACCCATCCCACATTTCCCGGGGGATCCGGGTCTGGCCGGGGCCGTGGGATGGTTCACAGCCCCTCTGTAAAGGCAGAAAAAAACGCTCCTCGGGATCCTTCAAGCCCATTGTTCCCCCGCATTGTTTCACACAGCTCGATTCTTCCACTCGAGTGAAAGCGGAGATGATTACCCTGAAAAAAAAAAATTTAAAAAAAAAAAAAAACAACACCCTAATTACACTTGCTCCGCTTGTAACGTTCCGCTAATGTTTCCTTTATCGCTGTGAGCATCTTCCTGCTGCTGCCGCTGCTCCCGGCTCGGGATCCAGCCTGGGATCGGGGATGAGGAGGGGGCAGGGAGCTGGGGAGAGGGGAAGGGTTGGGTTAGGGTTACATTAGGGTTAGATTTAGGGTTAGGGTTACATTAGGGTTAGATTTAGGCTTAGATTTAGGGTTAGGGTTACATTAGGGTTAGATTTAGGGTTAGGGTGCTGGGGAGGAAAGGGGAAGGGTCTCAGGGCCCCGGTAGTTCCTGGTGCGCAGTTCCTTTCCTTGGGCTCTGTGTACACAGTGATGCCAAGGAGACAGAAAGGAATCCTGATCCTGGCAAAGTGCACATTTTTGTTAGGTTTTGCGAGTTTTTAAATCTTTTTAAGAGTCGCCCATCCCTGCTCCCCTGGATGAACGCTGAGCTCTCGGTCACTGCTAAACCTTGGTGTTTGTTCATGAAATTCCCGTTTATTGGCTTTGTGCTGCTTGGGGGGGCAGGGGCGTTCCTGGGCAGGCTGTGGGGTACTTAAGCCCCTGACACTGTCCCTGTCCTGTCCCAATCATTGTCCCTGTCCCCATCCCTGTCCCTGTCCCTGTCCTGCCCATCATTGTCCCTGTCCCATCCCTGACACTGTCCCTGTCCTGTCCCATCATGTCCTCCACGTGTCACTCCTCGTGTCCCTGTCCTGTCCCCATCATTGTCCCTGTCCCCATCCCTGTCCCGTCCCTGTCCTGTCCTCGTCATTGTCCCTGTCCAGTCCCTGTGCCCATCCCTATTCCCATCCCTGTCCCCATCCCTGCCCTTGTCCCCGTCCCCTTTCCCATCCTTCTCCGTCCCTGTCCCCTGTCCCTTGCCCCATCCCTGTCCCATCTCCCGTCTCCCATCCCCCCTCTCCCTGCGCTGTCCCTGCCCTGTCCCCGCAGGAGGTTCCGTTCTCCCGGGTGTGGCGCGGCAGCCCCCGGCCCGTGCTCGGCTCCTTCTCCCTGGAGCGCTCCAGCCCCAGCACCACCCAGCTGAGCTGCAGGGTCAGCGTGCGGCAGCTGCAGGGCCACGAGCAGCTCCTGCACATCCAAACCTCCGTGCTCGAGGTGAGGGACCCGCCCGGGCTCTGTCACCGCTTCTGTGGGGCGAGAGGGAACGGGGACAACGCGGGAATGGGATGGGATCCATGGGATGGGATCCATGGGATGGGATGGGCTGGGAGGGACCTCAAAGCCCTTCCAGTGCCACCCCTGCCACACGCAGCGACACCTCCCACCCTGCCAGGCTGTTCCAAACCCTTTGGCACTGCCAGGGATGGGGCACGATTGGTTTTTTTTTCGCAGAATTCCTTGCGATGTTCCAGACGCCCCTTCCCAAACTCTGTCATTTCCTGCCGTCCGTTCAAACCCAGGTTTGGTCATTCCCTCACCAGCTTTGCTGTCCCGTTCCCTGCAGGCTGACAGAGAGAACGGCACCTCTTTTGCTCACGAGGACGGCGATTTCCCGGCCCAGCTCGGCCCCAAAGCGTTCAAAATCCCGCAGTCGATCCGGCAGCGCATCTGCGCCACTTTCGACGCGCCCGGAGCCAAGGGCAAGGACTGGCAGCTGCTGGCGCAGAAAAACAGCATCAGCAGGTGAGGGATGGGGGATCGGGAGTCTCAAATGGGAATTGTTCGCTGCTGAGCGGGGTTTGGGTGTTTTCAGCTGCGGGTGGGCGATTCGGGGGTCTCTGGGGCAGAGAAAACAGCACCGAGCTCCCCCTGTTCCTGTCCTGCTCTGTCCATCTGTCCATCCTTTGGCCTGGACTGGACATTTCGTGTCCACCTTCATGGTTTTGTCCCCCCTGAAAGCCCTGTCCAAACCCTGATGGGGCTGCACATCCTCCTTGGCTCCTATTCCAAAATGGATTCTACATGTTTCATTTTTTTTTATTTTTTTTTTTTTAAGGGAAAGGCATATTTGAAAGAGCCAGTCATGCTCCGCTGTTAGGAGTAATAATATTATGATTATGAGAACTGAAAGACGCTGTAAAAAGCAATTTACTTCTTACTTTGCTTTCTCTGCTTGGCTAAATTAAATTGGCGGAGGCAGCTCCCTCACAAAAATATTTCCTGATTGTCACAAACTCTGTGAATGTGTTCCCAAGAGAGCAGGGGAATACTTAAATCAACTGAAAGACTCAAAGAAAGTAACTTTCTTTGTTGTTTTGTATGGGAATCCCAAATAAGCCACATCAGAACCAAAGGAAAAAGTGTTTGGGATAAACATTTTACCAAATTCTGTGCAAATCGCCCCGCAGGGTCCCAAAAACTGAACGTTATTGGAAGATAAAATCACAGATTAAAAGGTGCTGGATCTTTACATAACACCGAGCTTTAACTGATGTTCCAGAATCCCTCTCCCTGTCCATCCTCGCTGTATTTCCCAGTGATTCTTCCCAGTTTTCCCAGTCCCAGGACTGGTGCTGCTGGGCAGGTGAAAGGTGAGGAATGACCACACCCGGGGTTCCTCAGTGCATCCCCCCAAATCCTGCCGAGGGATTTTATTTCGGACAGTGGATTTTATCTTTTAAATTTTATTTCCGACACAGGATTTTATTTTATTTTTAGATTTTATTTTGGACAGAGGATTTTATTTTTTAGATTTTATTTTGGACAGAGGATTTTATTTTCGACAGAGGATTTTATTTCTCAGATTTTATTTGGGACAGTAGATTTTATTTTATTTCTTAGATTTTATTTGGGACAGTGGATGTTATTTTATTTTTTAGATGTTATTTTGAACAGTGGATTTTATTACGGACAGTGCTGGCAGCTCGGGCCGTTCCTCATCCCCTTCTCTCTTTTTTTTTTTCTGCAGGAATCTCTCGTTCTTCGCCTCTCAGCGCAGCCCTCCGCCGTCATCCTGGACCTGTGGGAGGCGCGGCACCAGCACGACGGGGACCTGGACTCGCTGGCCTGTGCCCTGGAGGAGATCGGGAGGACACACGCCAAACCCCCGGCCCCGCCCGAGCCCCAGCCCGAGCAGCCCGAGTTCCCCTCCAGCCGCCAAAAGGGGCTGTAGGAGCTCTGAGCCGCGGGAAACGGCTGGGACAGGGGGGACAATCGGCTGGGACACGAAAATCGCTGGGACAGAGGACAATCGGCTGGGACAGGAGAAAATCGGCTGGGACAGGGACAATCGGCTGGGACAGAGACAATCGGCTGGGAGGGACATCGGCTGGGACAGAGGAAATCGGCTGGGACAGAGGGACAATCGGCTGGGACAGAGGGACAATCGGCTGGAGGGGACAGGGGACAATCGGCTGGACAGAGGGACAATCGGCTGGGAGGGACATCGGCTGGGACAGAGGACAATGCTGGACAGGACAATCGGCGACAGTGGGGACAGCCCATCTTGGACACGGGGACAGGGACCAGCCCAACTGGGACATCAGGACAGCCCAGACTGGACATCGGGAGAGGGGCCAGCCCGATTCGGACACAGGGACAGCCCAACTGGGACACCAGGACAGCCTGGCTCAGACAGTCGGACAGGGCAGCCATGGCGACAGGACCCAGCTCGGACATCAGGAGAGCCTGGCACGGATATCAGGACAGGGGCCAGACCAACTGGGACATCAGGACACCCCAACTGGACACCAGGACAGCCCGGCTTGGACACAGGGACAGCCCATCCTGGACATCAGGACAGAGGGACCAGACAACTGGACTCCAGGAGACCCAACTGCGACCTCCAGGACAGCCCGGCTTGGACACAGGGACAGCCCATCCTGGACATCAGGACAAGGACCAGACCAACTGGGACAGGAGACAGCTCAGCTCGGACACCGAGACAGGGGCCAGACCAATTCGGACACTGGAACAGCCTGGCTTGGACACTGGGACAGCGGGGACAGCCCAGCTCGGACATCAGGAGAGCCTGGCACGGATATCAGGACAGGGGCCAGACCAATCCGGACACCAGGACAGCCCAGTTCAGACATCAGGACAGCCCAACTGGGACACGGGGACAGCCCTGGCTTGGACACCAGAACAAGGGCCAGACCAATTCGGACACCAGGACAGCCCACTCAGACATCAGGACAGGCCCAGCCGGGTCCATGCCATGGGGACACCCCATGGGGACACCCAGAGCAGCGCCGGGAGCAGGAGCAGCCCCATAAAACCCCGCTAAAACCCCTCCCGTGAGCAACAAAGGAACCGATCCCTTTCCTGTCCCGCTAAAACCCCTCTGGTTGAGCAGCAAAGGACCTTCCCCCCGTCCCGCCCCGCTCCAAACCCAATTTTTGATGTCCCAAACCGACCCTGGCGCCTCTGCCAGCCCCAAAGCCACACTCAAAACCCACGAAAAATGTGAAAATGTCTTTAGGAGCCTGTGGTGTTCATGTCGTGCCTGGTGAAAATCGACAAACAGCGGTGGAATTTTGGAGGCTGCGGGTTAATCCCGGTTACGAGGTTTCTTCACTTTCCAGAGCGGTTTGAAATCCCATCACGTTGTCACTTTATGTCTGCTACAGGAAAAAAAACCTGAAAATTTGGCCTTATCCTGTTCAGATTTTTTTTTTTTTTTTTTTGAGGAATTAGAAGATTTCACCGTTATTTCATATCATGTGTGTATTCCAGATAATTCCGTGATAAAATGTGGTCCCTTGATGAATGTAGATTTGCTGCAGAGCAAATCTTTACCAAAATTGCAGAACAAAGCCCTTCTCTCGGAGACCGGGGGCTGTGCACACGCAAAGAGGAATTTTTCGAATTTCCTAAGTCTGCAAACTTTCTCCGTCACAAAAAAAAAAACCTCTTCGGGGGCGGATTTAAATAACCAAATAACACACGGGAAATTTCCAGCCCTATTTTAGCAAGTTGAGACATTTATTTTTATTACTTCATGTTCCAGGGCTGAGCTAAGTGAAGGTGAAGGCAATCAGCGCAGCTTCCTTTTGGTTTGGTTTCAGTCTGAGACAAAAAAAAACCCAAAAACGGCCCTGATTTTGTTGCACAATTTGGGAATTTCACGGGATGCAGAGCCGGCTGTGTTACTCTCGGTTTAGTTACAAATTTTAGACACCAAAATCAGAATATAACTGGAAAATTCGCCTCGATTTTCATCCATTTCATACAAATATAATTTTATGATTTCAACCAAACCAAAAAGAGCTGTCACTGTGAGCAGAGGGCCTGGTGGAGCTGGTGCTGAGCCGAATTTTCCCATTTTTTTCCCCCGTTCTTTTCCCCATTTTTCCCCATTCTTTCCCATTCTTTCCATTTTCCCCCATTCTTTTCCCCATTTTTTCCGATTTTTTCCCCATTTTTCCCCATTCTTTCCCCATTTTTTCCCCGTTCTTTTCCCCATTTTTTCCCCATTCTTTTCCCCATTTTTCCTCATGTTTTCCCCCATTTTTTTCCCTCACATCCTTCCCCAGCTCCGAGCTGCCGGCAGGGTCAGGGCAGATGAAAATTCCGGAGCTGTGAGTTCCCAGAGCTCTTCCCTGGGCTGGGATGGTCCTGCCAGCCCTCCTCATCCTCCTCATCCTCCTCATCCCCCTCCTCATCCTCCTCCTGCTCAAAATCCTGCTCTGGGTGGGCAAAATGTCAGGCAGGAGAAAAACAAACCAAGGAGCGGCAGCGTCGGGAGAGACGCGGTTGTCGGGGAAACCAACCCGGGGCTGCTTCCAGCAGGGGATTTGTTCTGAGATCCTCGGAGCGGCTCTGATCTCCAGGAGGCTGCACTTGGGGTCCCCCAGCAGTGGATTTGTGCTCAGATTGGGTCTGGTCTCCAGCAGATTTGGTTTGGGGTCCCCCAGCTGTGGATTTGTGCTCAGATTGGGTCTGGTCTCCAGCAGATTTGGTTGGGTCCCCCAGCTGTGGATTTGTGCTCAGATTGGGTCTGGTCTCCAGCAGGTTTGGGTCGGGGTCCCCAGCAGTCCCCAGTTTGTCCTGAGCAGTGCCCAGTTTGTCCCCAGCCATGGATTTGTGCTCAGATCAGCTCTGATCTCCAGCAGATTTGGTTTGGGGTCCCCAGCCATGGATTTTTTTTCTCAGATCAGCTCTCCAGCAGGCTGGGTCTGGGGCCAGCAGTGGGCAGTGTCCCCAGCAGTTGCCCAGTTGTTCCCCAGCAGTGCCCAGTTTGTCCCCAGCAGTGCTCCAGTCTGTCTCCAGCCATGGATTTATTCTCTGATCTCAATCAGGCTGGCTCTGGGTCCCCAGCAGTGTCCCAGTTTGTCCCCAGCACAGCCCAGTTTGTCCCCAGTACAGCCCAGTTTGTCCACAGCAGTGTCCCAGTCTGCTCCCAACCATGCATTTGTGCTCAGATCAGCTCTGATCTCCAGCAGGTTTGGGTTGGGGTCCCCAGTTTGTCCCCAGCAGTGTCCCAGTTTGTCCCAGCCATGGATTTATTCTCTGATCTCCATCAGGCTGTCTCTGTGTCTCCAGCACAGCCCCATTTTTCCAGGAGCCGCCTCCTCCCCAAAACCCTCCTGGAACTGTCCCAAAACTCCTCAGTGTCCTGGGACTGCCCCAAAACCCCCTCAGTGTCCTGGGACTGCCCCAAAACCCTCCTGGAACTGTCCAAAACCCCCTCAATGTCCCAGAACTGTCCCAAACCCCCTCCGTGTCCTGGAACCTGAACCCCCCTCGCTGCCCAGGGCACACCCAGCCCTGCCTCACGAACAGGGATTTCTGGGGCAGTTTTGGGGACAGCAAACTGCCATCACCCCCTGTGGGACCGGGCAGTGGAGCTGCCTCCTCCCATCCCTCTCCAAACCTCCCACACTCTGATCCCAAACTGAGAAATGGGCACAGAACGGCTCCGTGTGCTCCTTCTGCTGCAAATGTGCTGCTGTTCAGGCTCGGGGGACTCTGAGCAGCGTCAGGAAAGAGCCACCAAAACCAAATCCCATCGCATTTTCAGCTGCCAGAACTCTTGGGTGAAAATGGGAGGGGAAAACTTCAACCTAATCCGACAGAAAATAGAAATAACTTCTAAAAAGAGAAAAAAAACCACGAGTTTTCCTCCAGAGAGGGTTTTTTTTCTCTCCTGCTCCTTTGTTTTTGCGGCGAATTGGTTGTGAAGGGGTTGGTTCTGGGCTCCTCAGGGCTGCGGGAGGGCAGAGCTCTGAGATTTTCTCTCTGGGCTTAGGGAGAAGGAACACGGAATCAACAGCATGGCCTTGGCTTCATCCCACATTTCTGTGCCTTGTTCTATCGATGTAAATTCTGAATGTTGTACAGTGAAAAAAATACTTGGGAAAGTCTCCTTGGAAAAGGCTGCACTGGCTTCTCTTTTTTTTTTTTTTTTTTTTGGCACATTGTAAGATATATAAATAGATTTACATAGATATATTTGGTAATGGCCACACCAGCTGGGTTCTGCTGTCCCGGGGAGGTCCAGCTGGGCACTTTGGGTGTTTTCTGGAAAGTTCCAGAGCCGTGGGGCCCCGGCCCTTGGAGAGCAATGTACAGATGGGAATTGTGGATATCGGCTATTTATGAATAAAGAGTCTTTTACTGACACCTTGACCTCTTTGATTCCTGTGAGGAAACGGGAAAGAACGCTGGGTCACATCGGGGTTTGGGGGTTTTAATAATTCAGTTTACTCCCTTTGTCGGGAACAGGGGATCCCACAAAACCTTTCTCAGGTCATTGAAGGTGGCACAAAACCCCCAGAGCCATTCCCAGAGTTCCCAGGAACATTCCAGAGTCACCGAGAGCCCCAAAACCCACAGCTCACCCTCATTCCAGAGTCACTGAGAGCCCCAAAACCCACAGCCCACCCTCATTCCAGAGTCACCCAAAACCCACAGCTCACCCTCATTCCAGAGTCACCCAAAACCCACAGCTCACCCTCATTCCAGAGTCACCCAGAACCCACAGCCCACCCTCATTCCAGAGTCACCCAGAACCCACAGCCGACCCTAAACCCCGCCTGCCGAGCACCCAGGCTGCTCCCAAAGCCCCCGGACCCCCATCATTCCCTCATTTTGGGATAAGAAGCTCATCCAATCTCCCCGGGCGGGTGATTTTATTCCTGACAGATCCCAAGATTCACCTCCCCGTTGCTCACCTGCCCTCCCTCATCCCTTTGCGTTTGTTAATGGCCTTTTCTCCCGTTAAACAATCCCGTCAGCGGTGGGAAAATGTCTCTCAGGACGGCTCTCGGGGTGTAAATCAGCGCTGACAGCTCCGAGAGCCCCGGAGGGAGGGAGCCCTGCCCTGTCCCCCCGTAATTGTCACCGCGTGATGGCAAAATGTGAGATTTAATAAGGTCATAAAGCAGAACGGCACGAGCTGGGCTGAGAGGTGTTTCTTTCATTAACATTCACAAAGTCGCGATTCGGCGGGACCGTAAATCACAGCGGCCCGGCAGAAATGACCCGTTGGATTATTGGAGACTTCCCGGGAAGCGTCGGGGCCGGGAGCAGCTCTGCCATTGTCACTAAAACCATCTCCTGTGTCCCTAAAGCTCAGCCCTGGGCTGAGCTCAGCTCCAGAACGGGGAGGGAACGGCTCTCGCGGCTCTGAACGGAGAAAAAGCAAATATTGCCATCAAAGCCGGGGCAAAGAGCTCGGGGATGATTGCCAGGTTACTTCAGGAGCTCTGAACCGACACTGGTAAAATAAAATGTAAAAAATAAAAATATAGAGAGAGAGAGAAAAATAGAAAAATAGAGAGCCTGCCTTGTCACAAGGGCGTTTCTCCCAGAGCAGTCCCAGCTCTCCTTTCTCTGATCCCATCAGGCTCTGGACAATTTCTGAAACCACAATTGGGACACAAAGAGACCTCAAAACCCCCTCACCTCTCTGGGAAGCAGCAGCTTCCCCACACCCCGCACGGTCCCAGCCTTTTCCAAAGCCCGGCCCAGCGCGGCACCGAGATCAGCCCGAACCATCGCTGTCACTCCTGCCACCACTCAGAGCTGCCGGGACACATTGGCATTAAAAAAAAAAAAAAAAAAACTGATTTTTAAAGGTTCTAATTAGCAGCTGAGCTCCTGTGAGAAATGTCACCGGGCTGGTGGGTGACAAACACCTCTGAGAGCGGGACCCTGGGTTTCCTCATCCCCCTTTCATGGCTGCGCGGATAAATTTTCCCCCTCATTACCCGGGATCGTTCGGCTTTCCTGCTCAGGCACTTGCCCAGGGCTAGCAATTATTTACTGCTCATTAGCCAGTCCTCTGTCAGAGCCGGGGAGCTGGGACTGAGCAGGAAAAGGAGGAGCAGAGAGATCCTGCTTTATGGAAACACCAACAGCATTAAAATGCGAGGGCACAGAAAGCACCGTGAGCCTCCACTGGATTTACAAACTTCCCGAGGAGTGACAGCCGCTCCTGGAAGGATTTGGCACCGTCAGACCAATTTAAGGGGCGCTGAAACCTCTGCGTTGAACGTTTGTGGGGGAAGAACTTCACGGTTTTGCTTCGCAGGAAGTCAATTAAAGGTGGCTTGGGGAAGGTGTCAATTAAAAGGTGATTTTGGGAAGGTGCTGTGAGTGCCTCTCTTTATCCCGACCTTCCCAAATTAATTCCTGCTCTGTTTAATCCGCCTGCCATGGGGGGAGAGCTGTCTGCAAACAGGGGCTCGTTAAAGCTGGCAGGGATCACAGATTGGCACCCAAAATTACAGATTGGCACCCAAAATTACAGATTGGCACCCAAAATTACAGATGGGCACCCAAAAATGGGTGCTGCTCTTCGGAAAGTGCCTTTCACTCCCTGACTCATTTTCCTGAGCAATTTTCTCCCAAAACAGAGAGCATTTCCCTGCGTCACAAACATTTCCCAGCCCCGAGTTCTGTTCCCTCACATCTCCGGTGTACAAAAGACAAATTCCCCTTCCCTCCCTCTGTGCCCAGCTCACATCGGGTTAAATTTGTTTATTCCTTCAGAGCTTCACTGCTCCTCATCCACCAGGCTGAGAAACACCAGGGAAAGGTTTAAAGCGATTTTTGAATGTTTTTTTTTTCCTCAATCCCCAGGAGCTGCGTTGTGCGGGAAGGGCTCGGGGAGAGCCCGGTGCCAGGCACAGTCACATCGGATCAGAGCTCCAGGAAAGCTCTGGAACGAGCCAGACACGGCTCCTCTGCTCCCTCTCTGCCTTTAATCACCCATTCTGCGTTAGGGAACCTTGTCATGCTGTCACCAGCGGCCCCAGCGCTGAACTCTGCCTTGTCAGGACAGCTTTAGCGCTCATAAATATTGCAGCCACAACCAAAGAGGGCTCATGAAAGATTGATTCCTCACAGTTCATTGACCCTTCCTTCGAGGCCTTTTATTCAAATTAGAGTAAACCCATCCTGGAAATCCGAGCGTTAATTGTGAATATTCAGGGCTCCTGAAACGCCGAGTCCTCGAGGAGCAGAGATCGAGAGTGAGACAGCGCGGCAGGAATTAAAGGCAATCAGCAGCGCCCAAACGCGTTAATTGTCATCCTCACGGCCAAATTGGGATCCTTTATGGCCTTTGGGTTCAACCAGGCGGGGCCAGGGCTTTGGAGAGACTCAGAATTTGCTGGGGAGGATGGAGATTTGGGATCCCTGGGGTTTTGCGGAGCCTTCAGCCCTGCCCGAGGCGCTGCCGGAGCTCGGCGTCCGTGCCCGGGGGCAGCCGGGGGCACCCGGGAGGAGCCGGGACAGGGGGGATCCTCCCCAAGGATGGCACTGAGAGGGTGTTCCTGCCCTGATCTGAGAGCTGCAGCTCGGCCGAGGGACCGGGAAATCCTGCCCGGGGTGAATTCATGGATTCACTGAAATTCAGCATCCATCCCAGCGAAGATCTGAGCTGCTGGGTGACCTTTGAGTGACATTTGAGTCATTCTGAGCTCAAGGGAGGGGAAGAAGGGAAGGAAGGGAAGGAAGGGAAGGAAGGGAAGGGAAGGGAAGGGAAGGGAAGGGAAGGGAAAAGGGAAGGAAAGGGAAAGGAAGAAGGAAAAGGAAAAAGGGAAAGGAAAGAAGGAAAGGAAAGGAAGGGAAAGGAAAGGAAGGAAAGGAAAGAGGAAGGAAAGGAAGGAAAGGAAAGGAAAGAAAGGAAAGGAAAGGACACTCTGCTGGACTCAGCTGGCTCGGGAATCACTGAAATCAAAACTCTGAACACAAAAACAGAGCCCTGGCTGCCAGGTTTGCTGATCATTCCTTACCACACGGGCCCAATTCCATCCTGGAGAGCCCCAGGGTCCCTGAATTTCTGGGGTCAGGGCCCCTCCCTGGTGGCACCAGGTAGAAGTGACAATGGCTTAGCACAGGTGACAAAAAACTGCTACCTACGGCCTTGTGTATTTAATATTCTAAACCTCTGTTTATTTTACTTCCAAACTCTAAATGCCAACAAGTGATTCCTCCTGCTTAAAACAGGAAAGGGGTAAAAAACACAAATGGTAGAGCAAACCCCAGCAGAGCCATCCATGGAACAGCAGAGAGAAAAATAATCCAAATTCCAAACTTTGCTAAGTGGTAAATGGGTTGGTATTTGGATAAGTTCTGGATTAAAAAAAAAAAAAATTCCTATGTATAATTTAAAAAGGAAACATTTCTAGCAGCTAGCTCTCACAGTTTGGGGGTTTTAAATACTTTTGTAAATAGAATTATCTGCTTCAGAGACGTTAAACCCACCAGTGGAATCTCCTGCGTTACCACATCGTGAACATCTGACCTCCAGCACGGGGGAAATAATGAAAAATTAATGGATCCAGATGTGCCAATCCTGCCAATGGCAGCTGTTCATTTTACACACCATTTAGAAATCCCCAGCGCGTTTGAGAACGCGAGGATAAAACACGGGAATAATGGCAAGGAAGGGAATTGTGCCGGGGAGTGAAAGCTGCACCTTCCCAGGGGGGGAATGAAGGGAAGGGTGGGAGGTGACACTGAGTCCTTTTTATGGCACAAATCTCATGCAGGGGTGGCAGAGGACACGCTGTGCCCGGGCCAGCACCCCAGGGTGACAGGGGACACGGGGACAGTGGCCTGGCGCCCGTGCTCTCTTCTGCCTTCAGAACCAGCCACGAGCTGCTGCAGCGACTTTATTTACCCCTTTATGGGCAAAAACACAGCGATTGATCAATCCCAAAGGAGAAAAAAAAACCCACTTAGAATATAAATTAAAAAAAAAAAAAAACACTAAAAAAATAATAAAACCAACCCAATTTCTCAGCTGAGAGTAGAAGAGAAACAGGGAAGGGGCGAATCCTGGGAGCACAAACAGATTGCACTATTTATATGAAAATGTTTTCTGCATCTATAAACTTCCATGCCCAAGCAGTTTAATTAATTGCGGGGGTTGCCATGGTAACCTCCCTAACTCAATTACAGCTCTGCTGAGAGGTGAGGAGCTGGTGGCAGAGCCAGGTAACTCCTGGGGCTGCAGATCCCCCAGACCCGGGTCTGTGCCAGGGGGTGCCAGGGCTGCCAGAGCTGATCCTAGGATCCCAAAAACTGGAATTGACCCCATTCCAAAAGCTGGAATTGACCCCATTAAAAAAACTGGAATTGATCCCATCCCAAAAACTGGAATTGATCCCATCCCAAAAACTGGGATTGACCCCATTCAAAAGCTGGAATGACCCATCCAAAATGGAATTGACCCATCCCAAAAACTGGAATTGACCCCATCCCAAAAACTGGAATTGACCCCATCCCAAAAACTGGAATTGACCCCATCCCAAAAACTGGAATTGACCCCATCCCAAAATCTGGAATTGACCATCCAAAACGGAAGATTCCATGCAAAAACTGGAATTGACCCATCAAAAACTGGAATGACCCCATCAACGTCCAGAACTGGTGACCCCATTCCAAAACTGGAATTGTCCCTGCAGTCCTCGGGGGAGGGACACACGGGAGCAGATGGGGGCCAAAGGTTCTGACCAAACCCTGAGCATCTCCTGGGCTCAGCCCGGCTGGGACGGCACAGGGAGAGGATTTGGATTTGGATTTGGTTGTTTGGGTTTTGGGTTTTGGGGAGGGAACTGCAGCTCTGAGGGGGGGAGGAACAGCTCCACAGACTGATAGCGGGATCCCAACAAACACAGCTCAATTGCTGACCCTAAAGAGCTCCTCTTCTGCATTTCCTGCGAAATTCAGCCTCAGCTCGCCTGGGGGATCAGGACAGCACCTCCTGATTCCTGAGCAGCCAGAGCCAGGAATGCAGCCGGGATGGGTGAGTTCTGCTGGAATGCTGCTGTCACATTCAGGATCATCGGGATTCACCCACTGAGAGGGCTCCAAAACCTCAGCAGGACCCGGCTCCTTCCCCACCCCAGAACGGACAAACCACCCCGTCAGTGCGCCCCAGAACCCAACCATCAGCAGGGAAAGACAGGAAGGATGAAAAAAAAATAACAGGCAGAAATGACATTTCCTCTCAGCATTATCACCAGAAATCTGAGCAGGGATGACCTTTCCATCTTTGCGAGAAGTCGCGGGGAGCGCGTTCTGTGCTCCCCACCCCTCACCGCTCTTTTCTTCATCGCTGTGTGACAAAAGGGACCGTGGCTGCCACTCCTGGATGTTCCTCTGCCCCTCTCCAGCCCCCGACACTTCACTCAAGTGTCCTTTTCCGCCGTTTCAAATTAAATTCCTTGTTAGGCACTTCTGAAGGTGTCCCTGGTGATATTTCCTCCCCTCTCTGCCCCCATCCTTCAAGGTCACCCACAGAGACTTCAGCTCGTTCCTCAAAGGTTAAATGCAACTTCCAGGAGAGGAACTTGAACTTTGGAGAGCCAAGGCAGACAAAGAAGGAGCCTCCACCGAGAATTGAGATGGTTCTGTGAGCAGCAGAGAGCGGGAGGATGGAGCAGAATGGGCAGAGATCGGCAGCTCTTCCCAGGGCTCTCCCCGGTTCTGATTTTCTTCCTCTCG
>VKON01002374.1:110008-122007 GCA_009741485.1 Malurus cyaneus samueli
AGAGAGAAAAGGAAAGAAAGGGGAAGGGGAAGGAAAGGGAAAGGAAAGAAAGGAAAGGAAAAGAAAGGAAAGAAAGGAAAGGAAAGGAAAGGAAAAGGAAGGAAAGGAAAGAAAGAAAAGAAGGAAAGAAATCTCTCTCGCAGTGATTTTCTTCCTCTCTGAGCCATTCCTGCCCACAGCCCCACACTCATGCAAAAGCCCCCTCAAACGAGAGGCTGGAACGACAGAAATCCCAATTTTTCTGCAGTTAAAATGTGAAGAAAACTCGCAGTGAGAAATCGGCCGAGCAGCTCCAATTATCCTAAGTGGGCTCTGCTAAATTAAGGCTGGGTTTAGCAACACACCCAGAATTTTCCTCAGCCTATCGAGGCTCCATCTTTAAAGGTATTTTTTGCTCCTGAGCCCTGCTCTCGGGGAGCTGCGGTGAGTGGATGTGATTTTTGCCTTGGCAGGGTTCGTGGAGGCCGAGGCTGACAGGGAATTAATCGCAGCTCCCCGGCAGAGCGGCGGCCTCGGGGGGCTGAGATTATCAAGGTTGGTTTAGCAGCGAGCTCTGCTCGAGCACATCAGACATGACTGGACATCTCCAAGGGGCAGCGAGCGCTGCTGAGGAATTCCAACAACATCCTCCTGCAAAACACAGCGGGGAAACAAAACACTCTGCTCCCTTCATCCAGCCCGGTTTAACCATTAAAACCACAACCCACTCTTGGGTGAAGTTATTTCTCCAAATTCAGCGTTTGCAGTTTCTTTATCAAACCCTGTGAGATTTCTCCTTATCTCCAGCTGATGACTTCATTGGAATCACGAGTGAAAAGGGCTGCAGGATCTTTCCATATATATTTTATATCCATTTACATGTGTAAATGTATGTATGAAAGAGACATTGGGTTAAAAAAGGTACAAAAGTGGTAAATCAGACACTTCCCTTTCCCGTTCTCATTATTCAAGAGCAGTGGAGCAGAAACAAACCCTACAAAGCCCAGGACATGTTCTGTGCATTCCCCGAGCAGCAGCGATCACAGATCAAAACTCTAAACTGATAAAAAAGCAAAACCAAGCTCTCCACCATCCTCGCCCTGAGAAACTTCCACCTTTGCACGGATTTAAGGAAAGAAAAGAAAAATTGACCTTGCTTCAAGACATAAATCGACCTCTAATGGATTAGGACTTCTCCTGCAAGCAGGTCTTAATTAAGAAGAGCACAAAATCACGTTGCAACGTTGTTGTTAGTGGTAGCCACTGCAGGAGAGTTATTAAATTAAAGCAGTGGCACTGGACAGGGGCGTGGGGTCACTGCCAGGACAGCAGCTCACCCTCAGTGTCCTGCTTGGGGACAGCCTGGGGACAGCCCTGGCCTTGTCCCGATGGCCCAAAAACATCAGCTCAGCACTCACTCTTCATCTCGTCCTGGCCCTTCTCCTCCTCCTCTTCCTCCTGCCCACGCTCCCCTCGCAGGGGACAGCAGCAGAGGTGAACATCACTGACCCCTCACATTCCTGACCCCTTCCCAACCCCGCTAATTAATCCTTTGTTCCTCCCATCCCATCCCATCCCATCCCATCCCATCCCATCCCATCCCATCCCATCCCATCCCATCCCACCCATCCCATCCCATCCCATCCTGGATCCCATCCCATCCCATCCCATCCCATCCCATCCCCCATCCCATCCATCCCATCCCCATCCATCCCATGGATTCCCATCCCATGGATCCCATCCATCCCATATCCTATCCCATTACCATCCCATCCATCAGGGCTGCAGAGCCCCACTCGGCCCCGATCACACCCCGAGTGCCCCCAGGGAGGGCTCGGACCCTCCCCCCTGCCCTCTGTCCATGGCCACACTGCTCACAGTGACACAGTTATTGCCACAATCAATTATTGCCACAATCAATTATTGCCACAATCACTCCCTGCTTTCATGTTCCACAGGAAGTTTGGAGAGGGAAGTACAAAGAGACTGAGAATCCCTCTAATGCCACGCAAAAAGGTCACAGAGGAAGCTGAGATCACAGGCAGTGTCAGGATTATCCCTCTTCCATCTCTATTTCAGTTCTGGTTTTTTTGTTTTTTTTTTTTTTTTTTTTATAAAAAGCAAATTCTGTGGAAACTCGGCGCTTAATACTCCAAGGTGGATGCTCATCTACATCAGCAACACCGCCCTTGGAGCCGCAATCTTTGAATCTAAACCTCTCTGTGAACCTCACACTTGATCCCACACTTTGATTTAGTGAAGATTTCTATGCACAGCATCATCCTCGGGTTTAGAGAGCTCCTGGGAAGGGATTTCTGGCAGTGAACAGCTCTGCAGAAATCGCCTCCCCGCAGGTGGAACAAAAGCAGGAGTGACCAGAGCCAGGAGCACCAGAGTCCTGACCCTGCAGGAGTGACCAACACCCCAAAGTGTTCAGTTTGGGAAAAATCCCCAATAAAAATCCCAACAATAACCCCTCCAAACCATTTTAATGGAAAAATCTTAATTTTTTTTCCTCCCCTTCTCTTGTCAGCACCTCCTCAGAGGACACAAACACTCCACAAGTCCCTTCTGTAGACTGAGTACAAGCAATAATTTATTTTATTTTATTTTTTTAATAACACCCACCCAACAAATAATTGAAAAAAGATAAACCCACAGTGGGATGCAATTTATTGTTACACCTCACACCACTTAATTACACCACAGGAGTAAATTCCTTTTTCGTGACTGCTGACAACTGACGACCTTTGCATCACAATTTTTTCCCAAACTTTCGAGAGGCCCCCAGATTTCCTGAAGGTGATGCTAAGCTGGCATTTGGCTGATTTAGCCGCCTAAAACGATGGCGCTGCGTAATCGTTTCCATGAGATCATCCCAGTGAGATCCTGATGCATCATTTACATTCCTGGACGGGCAAATCATGGTGGAAGTGTGCAGTATGAGTAATAAAAAAATACAGCCCTGATGTTCCCTGTGCTGAAGAAAACATTTCCAGCACATCGCTAATATTAAAAGCGTATTTTTTTCAATTTTCATTGAAGTCAGTCTTTTGTAAAACACATTAATCATCCGTCACACGGGCGTCAGGGTATCCAAGGGAACCCCGAGCTGGGATGTCATTCCTGCCTGCCCAGGGTGCAAAAAAGCAGAAATCATCATTAGTGACTAAAACAAAAACTCAACAGATGCATAAATCAGAGAGGATGAGGATGGAGGAGCAACTGGTGAAGGAAGCAGCCCAGGATTCCGGAGTTATTCCTCGTGTGCCTCCCACCCGAATTCAGGTGATTACAGAAACAGATGTAGAGCTCTGCAAAGCCAATGAATCAATGCACAGTTAAATTACACAGCCCGTGAAAATCGATGGCAGCACAAGATGTAACGCCGGGATAGAGAAAAAAAATCCCGCAAACAATAAATAAAGCAGAGCCATATTTAGGGACTGCTTTGTTATTTATCTGCAGCAGGGCCTGGGGCTGTCGTTCACACCCGAGTTCAAATCACCACCCCAACGTGAAAGCTGCCCACATCTCCCATCTCCCATTTCCCCCTGAAATCTCCTCCAATTTACAGCAATTTCCTCTGCACACCTCAGAGTTCCTGAGCTCAGCCCCTCCTCGTTCCCGTTCCCCCGAGGCCCCTGCAGGATAAAAACCAATTCACGGAGGATTGGAGGGACTGAGAGCCCTGGCAATCAAATCAGCCTCTCTCACCCAGACCGTGCACCCACTCGAGGGCTGACATCTCCAGCATTTCACATTTTATTGTTTTAAATCCTGCTTTTTCTTCGCTCCTGTCTCTTTTTCAAGACAAAGGAAGAGACGGAGAGCTGCAGTCAAATTAATGTGTATTTATAGCAGGCATTGATTGCACTATTTATTCCTGCTCTTTCTGGCAACTCAAATCAGAGCCCCTGTCCTTAAGGGGCTCCGTTTCCTCCTCCCTCATCACCTGGAACTTTCTGCTGAACTTTCTGAGCTTCTCCGTGGCTGATTGGGGTTGGGACCGCTCCTCTCCATCCCTGGGTGCTCCTCGAGAGGTCAGGAGCTTCCTGCAGGACTCTTGGAAGGATTTTATGGTGTTCTGGTTCAGAAAAGCAATGTTCAGAGCCATTTGTCCCCATCCCACAGGGAATGGCCATCACTGCCCATCACACAGGGAATGGCCAGCGGGAGCTCAGGGCTCCTGGATAATTCCCAGCTGAGCTGTGAGATGCGGATTAAAGCCACTCAGGCCCCTGCCCTGTCCCTGTCCCTGTCCCCTCCCATCCCTGTCCCTGTCCCTGTCCCTGTCCCATCCCTTCCCTGTCCCTGTCCCTGTCCCTGTCCCTGTCCCATCCCCTGTCCCGTCCTGTCCCTGTCCCTGTCCACCCGTGTCCCCTGTCCCTGTCCCATCCTGTCCCTGTCCCTGTCCCTGTTCGTCCCTGTCCCTGTCCCCATCCCTGTCCCTGTCCCTGTCCCTCCCTGGTCCCATCCCTGTCCATCCCTGTCCTGTCCCACCTGTCCTGTCCATCCCTGTCCCATGTCCCTGTCCCTGTCCCTGTCCTGTCCCTGTCCCTGTCCCTGTCCAGACTCTCCTTTCTCTGCAATGTGGCCAAAGGTAGAAAGGACTGAAGGGTTGGGCAGTGCTGGCTCAGAGCTGTGACAGGGACACCAAAGGGCACAGCCACGACCCCAACAGGAGCAGGAGAGGCCAATCCCAGTTCCCTGCAGCTCCCAAGGCCTGGACCAGGGGATATTTGGGAGCTGAAGGGCTGAACTCAGCATCAGGAGCTGCTCCTTTGCCCCACTCAGCCCAAACCCCGCTGATTCCCACAGGTGCCCTCCCCGTGCAGAGCTCCTGGCCCTGTCCTCATTATCATTTCATAAACTGCAGGCTTTAAGGCTTGTTGCTGCTCCAGCTGCTGCTGTTAAGGTAACACTTACCCCGAAGCTTTCATAAAATTTTCAGGGCTGCTATTATTTTTAACCTCTGCCAGAGGCGAATCTTCCAGGAGGAGGCGGCGCCGGGAGGCACCGAGTTCCTGCTGCCAACAAACTCCGTGTCCTCACAAAGCACAAAACACCCGGGACACAAGTGCAAACCAATTCCAACTCCCAGGACCAGCAGGGCAGAGCTTTGCAAAACCCAGGTCTACCAAAGCCAGCTTGTGAGGAGAAAGAGGACAGCACGATTAAGCAGCTCCCCACCTGACCGAGGGATGATTTTATCCATCCCGGGTTCAAATCTCCTGCTCTTGTTGTGAGCCACACTCAAACCCTCCAAATTCACCATTTCATTCCAATTTCCCCGCAGAAATAGTCGGCTCTTTCCAAAACTCAATTTGAAAGATCATTAAAACCTACAAAAGACTTTATCTGTTGGGGGAAAAAAACCCCTCTGCATGCAGAGGAAGCGGGGAGAGGGATCTCACACATGGAAAATGACAGCGTTTGCTACCTGAACCTCTTCAGCTGGAGTTGCTAAGTAACCATGACACACCACTGTGCATTCCCTGCAGCCTCTGGTCGCAGCCTGACAGCTTGATTAATTCTTCCGAGTGCCAAACCTGCGCCGGGAATGTTTTAAATACCTCAGCATTCACCTGGGCAGGAAGGGAGGGCGGTTGGGAGGGAGGAGAAACTAAACAAAACAAAATAACGACAGCAAAACCTGCAAACAAAACCCCAAACTCATCTATAATTTATAAATTAAGTTTTATTACCGGGTTGCCATATTTAGATGGGAAGCCAAGCTCCACTTCTGCAGAAGAAGGTGATTTATGGAGTGGTTTCTCTCTCTAATATCTGTGCCTCCCACACCAGTAAATCCATTTCTCCAAACTCCAAAGGATGCACATTTAATTACAGACCCCGTGCGTCGATGTTTGTAAAGAGACAGTGACAGAAAAGCCTCCGTTGTCTCTGCCCTCCGAGAGTCCATAAAGAGCTCAGCAGAAATCCCTGTGCCGGGGCAAACCTGAAGGAAAACCCTCTGGATTTCTGTTCGTGCTTTCAGGGCTCCTGGCATCTGATCAGGACATTAATTAACACCGAGATCATTTGGTGATTATTCACACCAGGGAGAGCCGGAGCTCCCAGTGTGACTGCACAGCTCAAAGAAACCCAGGATGGAAGGAAAGGTGGTTCACAAACCCCAACTTCTGCTCACTAAAGCAGCCGGGATTGTCTGAGATCTCCCACCTCATGTTTCCCAAAGGAACCCTTGAGTTTCTCAAAGAAATCCTCATTTTTCCCAAGGAAACCCTTGAGTTTCCCAACGAAATCCTCAAATTTCCCAAAGGAACCCTCAAGTTTTCCAAAGAAATCCTCAAATTTCCCAAAGAAATCCTCGAGTTTCCCAAAGAAATCCTCAAATTTTCCAAAGAAACCCTTGAGTTTCCCAAAGATATCTTCATGTTTCCCAAAGAAACCCTCAAGTTTCCCAAAGAAATCCTCATTTTTCCCAAAGAAACCTTCAAGTTTCCCCAAAAAACTCGCGAGTTTCCCAAAGAAATCCTCGTTTCCTAAAGAAATCCTTGAGCTTCCCAAAGGAACCCTTGAGTTTCCGAAAAAACCCTCGAGTTTCTCAAAAGAACCCTTGAGTTTCCCAAAAAAACCCTCAAGTTTCCCAAAGAAATCCTCGATTTTCTCCCGACCCAGTAACAAACCCAGGATCCCCTTTGTGTTCCCACTCTAACACAATCGTGTCGCATTTGGAAGCGCAATTTGACTTGATTAACTAATTAGGCTCTGCAGATTACCAATCCCAGAGCAATCAACCCCTCTGGCCACATTCAATATTTCCTCTTCCAACTCTGAGGAAGTTTTTGGGAGATCAGAGACTGCTCCTGGAGGAACCTGCAGAGATCCAGGAGGCACCAGGGGACAGTGCCACAGTGGTGGTGTCACCCAGTGCTCGCTGTGTCCGTGCTCTCCTCCCTCATTGATATCAAATTAACATCAGATATTCACAATAACTCCATGAAAACGTTCTTCCTCCTCACCCCGAGCGCACGGAGAGGTTTCCAGGTAATTCATCTCACACCTTACACTTGTTTTACCTGCTCCCCCCATGTTTTATCCCTGCAAACACCGAGTACACTGCACTAAATCAGCGCAGACGCTGCAAATCACCCGAGCTCGGGTGTGTTTTGTGCATCTCCTCGGGGTAATGAAGGAGCTCAGAAAAAGAAATAATTCATTTACAGCAGCTGCAGGTGAGAGCCACAAGGTGCCTTTAACTCAGCAGAGCTGGAACCGAACCGTGAGTGCTGAACACGCCGCAGCCCTCGACTGCCTTAATGTTAAATTAATTAATCAAAAGATAATTAAACATCCCAGCCATGCTTGTGTTCGATAAGTGGGACATGCCTGGTTCTCCTCCACGTGAATTCCTCCTGATGAAGCACTTTCTGAAATAAAACCGAGTCTCTTGGTGATTCAATGCAGATCCAGCAATTAATTCCTCTTCTCTGAGATTTTGTTTCAGAAGTTCAGTTTCACGAAGGAAAAAAAAAAACCTAAAAAACTTAATTTAAATCTCTGTGTGATAACTGATAATGATTTTATTTCGCTCCCTTTGGGGTAGGATGGGAAGTGTATTTTAGGACAAACCCAGAGTAGTTAATCTCAATGCCTTCAGTGTTTAAAAGAAGGTGCAGATGAAGGGGGTCCTTCTTTGTCCCCATTCACCACCCCATAAATCAGCTTTTTTGGGATCCTGCTCCCTGGGAAGGCCTTCACCTCTCTAACACTCCTCAGACCATGTTTTCATTTTTTCTGGATTAAAACCAACCAGTCATAGTTACAAACAAACAAAGCCTAACTGTGGAGAGAGTTTTAGCCCAGGAAAGTTTCAGAGCATCCCCAGGTGTAAAAATGATTCAGCCTTTCCCCCTCAGTTCATCTCCCTGGTTTCATCCGTCACCGGGATGCTCTGCTGCGGTTCATCAGTTTTTATTAACAATGCCTTCTAATTACCTGGCTCCAAATTCAGTGCTGCAATCACGTGATTGGCTCCTCTTCAACCGTTCCGACTCTTTCTGAATGTCGGGATCTGCCGTTCCCCCCAGGTCCCAGGAATTCTGATCCATCTGCAATCCTTTCAGCTAACAACACCCTTCCAGACTGCACAGTCAAAAACGAAAAACTATTTTCAGTTCTAACGCAAAAAAAAAAAAAAAAAGAAAAAGGAAGAGAAAAATAAAAGGTATTGCTCTAATCCAAGGAAATGTGTGCAGCTGGATCAACATTGCTATCAAAAAAAATAAAAAAAGCTAAAGCGACAGTAAAAAGCCTTGCCTTGCGCTAAATTTATGTAAATAACAAAGGCACGAAAATGAATATTCATGTACCACGTGCTGCTTAATGGGCTCCTGCCGTATGTTCCATGAGTTCTGGCCTGAGCCCTGAGCCTGAGCCTAAGCCTGAGCCTGAGCTCTGAGGTGGGATGGACAGAGTGGGATGGACAGAGATGGGATGGACAGAGTGGGATGGACAGAGTGGGATGGACAGAGTGGGATGGACAGAGTGGGATGGACAGAGTGGGATGGACAGAGTGTGGATGGACAGAGTGGGATGGACAGAGCTGGGGTGGACAGAACTGGGGTGGACAGAACTGGGGTGGACAGAACTGGGGTGGACAGAGTGGGATGGACAGAGTGGGATGGACAGAACTGGGGTGGACAGAGTGGGATGGACAGGGGGTGGACAGGTGTGGACAGGACAGGTGGGATGGACAGAGCTGGGAGTGGAACAGAGTGGGTGAAAGAGTGGAGACAGAATGGGGATGGACAGATGGGGATGGACAGAGTGTGGATGGACAGAGTGGGATGGACAGAGTGGGATGGACAGAGCCCAGGAGACAATGGCTCAGAAGCAGTGACAGGGACACAAAGGGCACAGCCACGACACGCCAACAGGAGCAGGAGAGGCCAATCCCAGTTCCCTGTCAGCTCCCAAGGCCTGGACCAGGGATATTTGGGAGCTGAAGGGCTGAACCTCAGCATCAGGAGCTGCTCCCTTTGCCACTCAGCCCCAAACCCCGCTGATTCCCACAAGGTGCCCTACCCCGTGCAGAGCTCCTGGCCCTGTCCTCATTATCATTTTCATAATACTGCAGGCTTTAAGCTTGTTGCTGCTCCAGCTGCTGCTGTTAAGGTAACACTTACCCGAAGCTTCATAAAATTTTCAGGGCTGCTATTATTTTTAACCTCTGCCAGAGGCGAATCTTCCAGGAGGAGGCGGCCGCCGGGAGGCACCGAGTTCCTGCTGCCAACAAACTCCGTGTCCTCACAAAGCACAAAACACCCGGGACACAAGTGCAACCAATTCAACTCCCAGGACCAGCAGGGGCAGAGTTTACAAAACCCAGGTCTACCAAAGCCAGCTTGTGAGGAAAAAGAGGACAGCACGATAAGCAGCTCCCCACCTGACGAGGGATGATTTTATCCATCCTGGGTTCAAACTCCTGCTCTTGTTGTGAGCTACACTCAAACCCTCCAAATTCACCATTTCATTCCAATTTCCCGCAGAAATAGTCGGCTCTTTCCAAAACTCAATTTGAAAGATCATTAAAACCTACAAAAGACTTATCTGTTGGGGGAAAAAAACCCTCCTGGATGCAGAGGAAGCGGGGAGAGGGATCTCACACATGGAAAATACAGCGTTTGCTACCTGAACCTCTTCAGCTGGAGTTGCTAAGTAACCATGACACACCACTGTGCATTCCCTGCAGCCTCTGGTCGCAGCCTGACAGCTTGATTAATTCTTCCGAGTGCCAAACCTGCGCCGGGAATGTTTTAAATACCTCAGCATTCACCTGGGCAGGAAGGGAGGGCGGTTGGGAGGGAGGAGAAACTAAACAAAACAAAAAAACGACAGCAAAACCTGCAAACAAAACCCCAAACTCATCTATAATTTATAAATTAAGTTTTATTACCGGGTTGCAATATTTAGAGCGGGAAGCCAAGCTCCACTTCTGCAGAAGAAGGTGATTTATGGAGTGGTTCTCTCTCCTCAATATCTGTGCCTCCCAACACCAGTAAATCCATTTCTCCAAACTCCAAAGGATGCACATTTAATTACAGACCCCGTGCGTCGATGTTTGTAAAGAGACAGTGACAGAAAAGCCTCCGTTGTCTCTGCCCTCTGAGAGTCCAAAAGAGTCAGCAGAAATCCCTGTGCCGGGGCAAACCTGAAGGAAAACCCTCTGGTTTCTGTTCGTGCTTTCAGGGCTCTGGCATCTGATCGGACATTAATTAATACCGAGATAATTTGGTGATATTCACACCAGGGAGAGCCGGAGCTCCCGTGTGACTGCACAGCTCAAAGAAACCCAGGATGGAAGGAAAGGTGGTTCACAAACCCCAACTTCTGCTCCTAAAGCAGCGGGATTGTCTGAGACTCCACCTCTGTTCCCCAAGGAACCCTTGAGTTTCTCAAGAAATCCTCATTTTTCCCAAGGAAACCCTTGAGTTTCTCAACGAATCCTAATTTCCCAAAGGAACCCTCAAGTTTCCAAAGAAATCCTCAAATTTCCCAAGAACCTCGAGTTCCCAAGAAATCCTCAATTTTCCAAAGAAACCTTAGTTTCCAAAGATACTCATTCCCAAGAAACCCTCAAGTTTCCCAAAGAAATCCTCATTTTTCCCAAAGAAACCTTCAAGTTTCCCCAAAAACTCGCGAGTTTCCCAAAAAATCCTCGTTTCCTAAAGAAATCCTTGAGCTTCCCAAAGGAACCCTTGAGTTTCCGAAAAAACCCTGAGTTTCTCAAAAGAACCCTTGAGTTTCCCAAAAAAACCCTCAAGTTCCCAAAGAAATCCTCGATTTTTCTCCCGACCCAGTAACAAACCCAGGATCCCCTTTGTGTTCCCACTCTAAACACAATCGTGTCGCATTTGGAAGCGCAATTTGACTTGATACTAATTAGGCTCTGCAGATTACCAATCCGGAGCAATCAACCTCTGGCCACTTTCAATATTTCCTCTTCCAACTCTGAGGAAGTTTTTGGGAGATCAGAGGCTGCTCCTGGAGGAACTGCAGAGTCCAGGAGGCACCAGGGGACAGTGCCACAGTGGTGGTGTCACCCAGTGCTCGCTGTGTCCGTGCTCTCCTCCCTCATTGATATCAAATTAACATCAGATATTCACAATAACTCCATGAAAACGTTCTTCCTCCTCACCCCGAGGCACGGGGAGGTTTCCAGGTAATTCATCTCACACCTTACACTTGTTTTACCTGCTCCCCCCATGTTTTATCCCCGCAAACACGGAGTACGCGGCACTAAATCAGCGCAGACGCTGCAAATCACCCGAGCTCGGGTGTTTTTGTGCATCTCCTCGGGGTAATGAAGGAGCTCAGAAAAAGAATAATTCATTTACAGCAGCTGCAGGTGAGAGCCACAAGGTGCCTTTAACTCAGCAGAGCTGGAACCGAACCGTGAGTGCTGAACACGCCGCAGCCCTCGACTGCCTTAATGTTAAATTAATTAATCAAAAGATAATTAAACATCCCAGCCATGCTTGTGTTCGATAAGTGGGACATGCCTGGTTCTCCTCCACGTGAATTCCTCCTGTGAAGCACTTTCTGAAATAAAACCGAGTCTCTTGGTGATTCAATGCAGATCCAGCAATTAATTCCTCTTCTCTGAGATTTTGTTTCAGAAGTTCAGTTTCACGAAGGAAAAAAAAAAACCTAAAAAACTTAATTTAAATCTCTGTGTGATAACTGATAATGATTTTATTTCGCTCCTTTTGGGGTAGGATGGGAAGTGTATTTTAGGACAAACCCAGAGTAGTTAATCTCAATGCCTTCAGTGTTTAAAAGAAGGTGCAGATGAAGGGGGTGGCTGCTCTTCTTTGTCCCCATTCACCACCCCATAAATCAGCTTTTTTGGGATCCTGCTCCCTGGGAAGGCCTTCACCTCTCTAACACTCCTCAGACCATGTTTTCATTTTTTCTGGATTAAACAACCAGTCATAGTTACAAACAACAAAGCCTAACGTGGAGAGAGTTTAGCCCAGGAAAGTTTATGA
>VKON01002374.1:131983-167796 GCA_009741485.1 Malurus cyaneus samueli
GTTTTACCTATTGGGGATGTAGCTTAATTAGCAGTTACTGAAGGGAGCGAGGAAGTAAATAACATTTGGTTGTGAGCTGTGCTTGAGAATCTCCTGGTGGATGGGAGGGGGAGAAGGAATGAACCTTCCCTTTGCGGGGACGGAGCTGCAAATATTGATCTGACATTTGGGACGGAACGTTAAAGGTCTGCCAGGAGCCAGCTCCAAACTTGTTTTGGGGCTTTGTTTTTACAATTTACTGCAGGAACTCACGTTGAAACAGCGACTCAGGTCAGGTTCTTCAGCAGCTCCCAAGAGTTTTCTTTAGTTTTGCCCTTTAAAGCTCTGGACGTGTTTCTTTACTTGATAGGGAGGAATATTGTGGTTTAGAGCTGGATTGGTTTGGGTTACGGTTGCACAGGGTTAGAGTTAGGGTTAGGTTTGGTGTTAGGGTTAGGGTTGGGTTAGGGTTGGGTTGGGTTAGGGTTAGGTTTTAGTGTTAGGTTTAGGTTTAGTGTTAGCGTTACGATTTCCAGAGCAGAAAGCAAATCTTTTCCACAGCTCAGCTGATGCTGCTCCCTGTCCAGCAGCGATTTTGCTTTGTGATCACTGAAACCATCACAGCCCCTCCTTCTTAAAATGTGTCATTTTGGGGTGAAGTTGCAATGACAGAGGTTTTCTCTGGTCTGTGTTACCCCAGTAGAGTCCCCAGAAGAACAGGAGGGAACACTCCCTTTTCCAGAGGGTTCTGCTTGCCCCAGGAGCTCTCACCCTTCCAAGGATCCCCTCTGTGCCTTCAGCTCCTTTTCCGCTGCACCGTCACCCCTCTGAGTGTTCATTCCTGGCCCGAGCTGCCTAAAACCCCGTTCAGGGATGGGGATGGTGCCCCAGGAGAGGATTTCCTGCACCTTCACCTTCTCTGAGTGTTCATTCCTGGCCCAGATTTGCCTGCCACCGTTCAGGATGGGGATGGTGCCCCAGAGGGGAGCGATGCATCTGCACCGCCCATGCTGATCCTCTCGCTCTGCTCATCCCATGCCCTTCCCTATCTCATTCAGGCTTTTGCAGATCTCCCCAAAGCAGCAATGAAGGTTTCATGAGATTATTTGCTTTTAACTTTAGTCTCAGCTTTTTTTTGCTGCCCTTTTTCTGGGGTTTAGATGCTGGGCAGTGGTCAGGAAGGAGCGTCTGGGTTGGTCCTCTCGATTTCTGATCTTCAGGGTTATTTAAATCTCCTCGTCCCCACTGCACTTGAAATGGCTTTAGAGACATCAACTCGTATCTGAGACTCAAACTGCACCCAGCTCCAGATCTCTCTGTTTGGGTTTTTTTTACAAGCAGGAGCCTTCTGATTTCCCACAAAATCTCAAACATGAACGTCAAGGACACATCAAAACACAGAGCGCGATTTTCCTGTTGGTCTCGATTCCCCTGTGCTTGTTTCGGGCTGGAATTAATGAGCTCAGGCTCTAAATATGAAAATGGTTTGACTCTGGGTGACCTTGGGCTCCAATTCACAGGGTGGAAGGAGAGATCTCTGTTCTCTCATCTCTGAAGGGGGAAAATCCTCTTACCTGATACAGATCTGAGCTTTACGGTATCACAAACGACCCACTTAACTTTCACTTATTAATTTTTAACCAGACACAATTTTATACCTTTTTTCGTTTCATGGGACCCATAAAAAACCCCAAACTTCTGTGATGTTAACGTAACTTCAGAGATGACTGAAAAGTGCTGTGCTGCCTGCTCTGCGCATTTACATTTTATAGGCTCAGGAACTGTAGATTAAATAGCTCAGAAAAAAAAAAATTCCACTGTAAAAAAAAAATACAAACAACATTCTTTCATTAAGTGCAATAATACATTCTACCATTAACTGCAATCAAAAGTAAATTAAAAGTTAGTGCTGCCCATTCTGAGGCAAGATGCAGTTAAACAGAAAGTGCCAATAATTCCGTGTACTTTATTTGATATAACAGAAATGGCTAAGAATAGAAGTGAGGGAATCTTGGTTCATTCTCAGAGTCTGTCTTTCGTTATTTGGCATCATCAGAGTGGTCTCTGCAGGTTCCATTCTGCACAAAAATAACAGAAAAATAACAGGAAACATGAAAAAAAACCCAGAAAAATAACAGAAAAATAACATTCTGCAGTGCAAATAACCACCAAATCCAGGTCTTCAGGCTGCTGCAGATCTCTCCATCAGCACAGCTCCACTCCACGAGCTCCACGCGGTGTAAAAGTTGTACAAAAGGCATTTGAAAATCATCCTGGAGCTCCAAGATAAATCTGTGTGTTCTTAAGTTCAAATCCTCCTGGTACCGGTATTAAAGGAGAATTAGGTTTGCATTAATTGGAGCTCGAAAGATGCTCTGATAATGTTATTACAGTGAAAATGCAATTACGCGTGAGGATGTTTGAACAGCGGAATATTTTCCGTTTGGGTTTGATTTGTAACACTTACAAACATGCCATACATTGTTGAGAATATATTAAACTAAATCCGTGTTCATTTAGTGCCTCCCCGTTCAGACACTGCAGCTCTTTGTCGAGATCATTAAAGGACTGCAGGATTTACAATGCACTCTCTGGGTTTTTTTTTTTTTTTTTTTTTTTGCTTCTCTTTTTCGTGCCTCAGAGCTGCCCAAAGCTCAGCAGGAGGTGTAGTACGTATCCCTTGCTGTTCTATGATCTTCAAGATGGACAGAGACTGAACACCCCCAAAGGGGAGAAGGGGACTTTTGCTCAAGGTCCAAACAGATCAAGGTGGGATGACTGCCATGTTCCAGTTCTTAGGCTGGAAGGTACTGTGCTACGCTGATGGTTGCATGTTCTGACGTGAAGGGAGGAGATCGGTATGACCCCATGCTGAAAACAATGGACATTCCTTCCCCACTGCTTGGTTGGTTTTTCCACAGCTCCCTGCTCCAGAACCACAGATCCCTGTTCTGGAATAGCATCCCTGTTTCAGAGCCCCAGATCCCAGTTCTGGAACCACAAATCCCTTCTCTGGATTAATTGATACCCGCTCTAGAACCACAGATCCCTTCTCCAGAATCACAAATCCCTTCTCTGGAATAACTGATCCCTGCTCTGGAACCACTCCCTGCTCCAGAACCAGGAGACCGTGCCTGTTCCCATCTCACCATAAAGCCACCCTGGGCCAGGCAGCAGTGCAGAATCCCAGACCTGCCCTTGCCCAGCCTGAGCTGGAACGAGCTCCGGGTGGGAATCCATGTGGTTCCAGCTCAGGGTGGGAATCCGTGTGGTTCCAGCTCAGAATCCGTGTGGTTCCAGCTCAGGGATTCTCCTGAGCTGTCCTGGCAGGATTGAGAAAAGCAGGAATGGGTTCAGAAAAGCCCCGACCAAGCCAAGCAGCATCTCTTCACACCCTGCTCTCGTGTTTTCTTTGGTTCAGGAAGAAACCACTCCAGGAGCAGCCACAGGAGCTCTCTGCCACACAAACTCTGCTGTTTCACCTCAGGTGCTCCAGGTGCAGCTGGCCTCTGCTCCACACATTCGGCTTAAACTGACGGCTTCATTTGGCTTCTCTTAAGTTAAATCAAAACAAGCTTAAGGTAAAATGTCAATGCAGGCATTTGTCAGGTTAATTAGCTGCCTTTAATCACGTCTCAGTGTGTGAGCAGGTAACACCTCCATCCAGTCCTTCCAAACCCGCTAAAGCTTCTCACCCCCAGCTGCTCCGGACAGCCCAGGCTGGGCCCAGCCAAGCTCTGTCTGAGCCCTTTGGGCTGGGGAGCAGCAGGCAGGGCCACACCAGGGGTCTGTCTGTGCCCTCTAAGGATTTGTGCATTGAGAAATGACTCCTCAGCCCCAATGATCCCGTGTTTGTGGATCCCCCACAGTTTGCAGTTTGCAGGGATCATCTCCACGCTGCTCCAAGCTGCTGCTCCCCTGCATTAATAAAGGATGAGCTTGAACACCTCTGCAGGGCCAGGTATTGACCTTGGGAGCAAAATGAGATGCAGTAATTTCTGTAATAACAGCCCAAACACTCATTTATGTGCAGTAATTTCTGTAATAACAACCCAAACACTCATTTCTGTGCAGTGGGAGCTGCTGGGATCCACTGGGACAGTCCCAGTGCGACCGTGGGGACACAGCCCCGGGGACAAACAGCTTCCTGCACACAGAGAGTCCCTGTGCCACCAGGAGAACACCTCGGGATCAGTTTGCAGAGAAATACACTTGGTGAGGTGCAGCCTTGCGCAAAGGTGAGCCCTGGGCTGAGAGCAGCCCCGAGTGAAGCAGTTTGGGCTGATCCTCCCTGGGCTGATCCTCCCTGCTCAGCTCCTCTGCCTCCATCCCACAGGATTTGAGCTCCACAGCCGGATCAGGCACTCACCAGCAGCCTAACGAGCCTCTTGAAGGGGATTCATAATTAATGAACTTGTGAGCTGGTGTCAGCTCTAATGATCTCTGACTTCCTCCATCTCTATTTATTTTCCGAGGCCTTCCCCGCTCGGTGGCTGCTGTCATCCTGCTGCAGCCCCTTTTCATAAATGGGATGTGACAGGGGGAAATGGAGCCTGCAGTGACTCCAGCACGGCAGGAAACCCTCAGAGAGCCCAGAGCGTGTCCTGTTCCCTTCCTAAACCCACAGCTGGGCCAGCCTGCTGCCTTCAGACTCCTAAACCTGCAAAATAAACCCCCAGTTACAGGTACAAAGAACTCTCCTCCTCATAAAGCCCACTCTGAAGGGTTTTATTAAATTATCTTCATTTTTTTCCTTTCTTTTTGGGTTTGAAGGGATTGGAGTATCCCATGTATGAAATGAAAATGTGCAGCTCCCTTGGTCAGAGTGGGGTTTACTTTTCCCCACCATCGGAGGTTTTTATCCTCAGAGATTGCCAGAACGCTCCCCTTTTACACAAATCAAAAAACAAGAGAATTTCAGGGTGACTCTGAAACGAACAGGAGCCTTTCCCACTCCGGTCAGAAAATCAGAAAAACAACAAAAAACCTCGGTGAGGAGGACAAAGTAACTCAGCTTATGCGAGCGATAAACAGTCGATAGCTGAGCACACGCAGCTTTCAAAGGACACAATTACACACCACGAGCCCTAAGCCAGGCAGGGAAAGCAAAGCCCAACTGCTGCTCCCTGAGCTCGCAGGCAGCTCCTTGTTATGCACTGGAACAGCAGCAGCGAGGGCTGAGCCTGCCAGGAACCCGCCAGGCCTGAGGAGGGGATGCTCATTAAAGGATCCAGGCAGGACACGGGGCCTCCAAGCAGATCTGGGAATGCAGCAGCAGCAGCACGGGATTGATTCTGGAAGGGTTTGAAGTGAAAATCGAGGAGCTCCTGGTCTGGGCAGAGCAGCAGGCTCGGCTTTGTTTAAAGAAGAAAATCCTTCTTCCCGTCCTCGCAAGGAACGCTCGGAAGTTGGAGGCAGGGGGATGTTGGGTATGATCTGGCTGAATAAAACAGAGGGGAAATTGGGGTGGGTGATAAAGGATATGGGGTGATGAAGGTCATGGGGATGATGAAGGATATGAGGTGAGGAAGGACAAGGGAAGATGAAGGACAAGGGAAGGTGAAGGGACATGGGGAGATGAAGAGATGTGATAGACATGGGGGTAGATGGAAGAAGGACTGGGATGATGAAGAATATGGGATGATGAAGAGCATGGGATGATGAAGGACGTGGGGTAATGAAGGACAGGGGTAATGAAGGACAGGAAATGATGAAGGATATGGGGTGATGAAGATAGGGTGATGAAGGACATGGGGTGATAGATATGTGATAGAATGTGATGAAGGACTAGGAGGTGATGAAGGATATGGGGTGATGAAGGTCATGGGATGATGAAGGATATGGAGGTGAGGAAGAGACAAGGGAAGATGAAGGACAGGGATAGGTGAAGGGACATGGGGAGATGAAGAACATGGGGTGATGAAGGACTGGGATGATGAAGGTGGATATGGGATGATGAAGGATATGGGATGATGAAGGTCATGGGGTGATGAAGGCTATGGGGTGATGAAGGCCATGGGGTGCTCAGTGCCATAGCCCACAAGCACAGGACAGGAGGTGATGAAGGATATGGGGTGATGAAGAACACAGGATGATGAAGGACATGGGGTGATCATTGCCATAGCCCACAAGCACAAGACAGGAGGTTCATGGCCCTGAGTTGTTGCTGCCCCCTGAACAATCCTGGGGCATTGAGAGGGTCCCACATTTGTCTCCGGTTCCAAATAATCTCAACTCTGACATTAAATTCACACATTTCCCCATGATCCCTGATTTAACTGTTACAAACACTGAGCTTTGCTGAGTTCCTACAGCAATCCTGTGCAATGTGAGTGTGGGAGATGGGCAGAGATCACAGAAGAGGTTGGAACCCACTCAAACGTTTGTCCAGTTGAATGATGTCCAGTTCTGAGGAGAAGCCCCCGTGGAAATTGGGATCTCTCTGCCCACCCAAAAATCCCAATCCATCTGAGGAAATGACAGCCCAGAACTGAACAGACACATTTTCCTGAAGGTCCTGAGGTCCCAGGAGATTTGGGATGTGCTTAGCTTTCAACCCTTCCCTGAGCAAGGACTTTGTCCAGGGGCACTGGTGGAGATGAAACAACCAGCAGAGCCAGGTGAGGGCTGGAATTGGGGCAGATTAAGGGTTTAAGGACGAGGATTTACATTTATGAAAAGCACTCAGGGGCACCCCAGGGTCTGCAGGAAGATCTCTGCCATTCCCAGCACTCCCCCGTTGGAATTCTCCCTGCAAACACAACCCTGGCTGGAGCAGGTACTCACAAAACCCATCACATTCACTAAACAACATCATTCTACCACCTCATCAGCTCATTAAAGCTCCTGATTATTAATTATTTATGCCATTATTACCCATTATTATTTCAGGGGGTACTCAGGCTTTAACAACAGATCAAGGAGAATTTGAAGCTCACAGCGTTGGTATTTTTTTTTTAGTTTGTCTTCAGCAAAATAATTGTGAAAAAAAATAAAACAAAAAAACCACCAACAAATCTCTTTGACACCAAATCAACAAAGAGAGGTGAATTTCAGAACTGCATAAATTCTCCTTGAAGCTTGAAAAACACAGGAACCTCTTCTTTTGGTCTTGCTGTCATTAGTTCTGAACAGGAATGAATGGACTGACAAATGAAGAATCAATTTTTGTTTCTCTCCGTGCCAGTCCCAGCCCTGCTGTGCTGCTGCCATGGGCAGTGCCATGGTCAGGGAGCAGCACTGCTGCCCAGCCCCAGGGAAAATAAAGATAAATTCCTGCTCTGCAGGTTCCCAGGAGCCCCTGGTGCCTCCCTTTTCAGCAGGAGCAAACTGAGATCTGCTCACGCTAAAAACAATCCCAGCTCCATGAGGCGACAGCAATAAAGGAGAAATAACTCAGGATTTCCATTGGAAAAACATGCACAGCAGCAAATGCACATCAAACCATTCTGGTGGAGCAAAAAAAGTTGGAATTGGGGATTTTCCAGGGTTCCAGGAGCACAATTCCCCATCACACAGCGAGCTCTGCCTGCGATTTCCTCGTGCGGGTTCTCACTTTCTCCCCTGGAACCTCCAGGAATGGATTTCCCATCCCATCCAAGGACACCCAATTATTGCACTCCACGAGTTCCCAGTGCTGCAGTTTCTTCCTTTCCTGCAGGCACCTTCATTTCCAATTTCAAAGCCAGAGAGCCCAAATGAAAATCCCTATCAGCGTGGGGAGCTATTGATTTATGCCTCGGGTGAGGAGGTTAATTAAATGGGAATTTTAAGCCAACAACATGATCAGGGCAGTGAGGAAAACCTGAATTCATGAATACTTCCAGGGCTGTTAAAGCCATTTAGAGAGGAAGGTGACTGGAAAAGCTCTGCCTTTTGTGGCCTTGGGTTAATTTGGGTCTGGAGGAGTCCTGGGGGGCTCTGAAGTGTTTTTGTGTTGGCATCAGCACTGAATGTAAAACTTGTTGGGAGCTGCCCTTACCATTTCTGCTTTTTCCTGCCTTTTCCTCCTTTTTTCCATTTCCACAGTCCATTCTGTGAACCATTGGCTGTACCAAGCCTGAGCCCCTCTCATTTCACCCTCACCTTCACTGAGAAATTCCAGAAATCCTGAGCTGCAAAAGCCCAGCAAAGCCAGAGCAGCTGCTTTTGCCTGGTTATTTCAGCAGGAATTCTGCTCAGATGTTTTCCTCCCGTGCACAGCTACCTGTGGCAATGATTCTGGTAATTTATTTGGGGTTTTTTTTTAGCTCCCTCTCCTCAGAACTAATCTGTTTTCTTGTTGGATTTTCACAGGAACCGCACAAGAATTCGCTCGCACAATCAAGCAGGAAATTCCAATTATTTTTGACACGGCGAGGAAGCAGCAAAGTGAAAAGGACCTGGAGGTGGGAGAGGGCTGCAAAGAGGTGCATTTGGAGTTACACAACCTCAGCTCTTACCATCAAAATCTCCTCTGATGGTGTATCCTGTCCTTGTGTTTCCTCTCCACCCCTCCAGTGCTGGGAACAGGGCAGAGGAGAGGTCCAATCTGGTTATTTTTGCAATAAAATTCAAAATTCTGGGCATTTTTTCCATGCTGTAGAAAACACGAGGTTTGAACAGCAGTAGTTAAGCAGCTTCTCCTCTTTTTGTGGCTGTTTTTGTTGAATCCTTTAAAAAAAAAAATCAACTTTGCAGTTCATTAACTTTAAAAAAAAAAAAAAAGCTTCTAACAAATTATTTCAGAAAAAAAACTTCTAACGAATTATTTCAGATAACCCCTTGCTCTATTTTCTGCAGTCCCCGGCAGTCAGGATTTGAGCGAAAATAACGAATTAGGAATCAAAACACCAACTGTTAACGCGAGATGAAGATTGCTCTGGTGACAGAGGTGGCCCGGGGTTGTCTGCAGGGGCAGCCACTCATCATATGTTTTTGGGTTTTGCTTTCTGTGCAGGATGCTGCAAAAAAACAGGGGTGGGGGAAGGTTCCATCAGCTCCTGGGGTGGAGAGTCCATCTGGGGAGGAATTCAGCGTCAGATGGATGGGTTCAGTGTGGGATTGCAGGGCGGGGAGCACAAACACAGCAGAGGAGAAATAAAACACCCCAAACCAGGCAAATTAACCAAAACACCCTCACGAGGCCTCCTCTCGTTTCCTTGGTGCCTCCAAACCCCAACAGAACAAAACACAAAAAAAATCTCATTTGTGAGGTGTTCCCAGCTCTGACTGTGCGCCCAAATCCTGTTGATTTTCATCCCAAATTACAGTAATAAATTACACACAGAGATTTGCACTGTGAAAAATAAAATAATCAGGAATTGATGAGCTGCCCAGGTGCAAGTTGGCCCTGCAGGATTCCAGGGGATGCTCAGGCAGAGCTGCTGACCCCATTCAGGAGTTCAGTGAGTTCAGACCCCTCTGACAAACCCACAGAGAACAATCCATCTGTAAAAACGGAATAATCTGATCCCATTTCCACGGAGATTCCCGAATTCTCTCCCTGAACCCCTCAAGGAGCCTGCTCAGGGCTCTGCTGCTGCTGCTGCCAGAGTGGAATTGTGCTCCAGGTGAGGTTTTTGTGTCCTTTTGTCCAGCAGGCTCTGGCAAACCTGCGAGCTCTCATTTCCCACCATATTTATTTATTCCACTGACTATCATCAAATGCCCGTCACCCCGGCAACCAGGAATTTATTTACAACTCTGGGAGATGGGAATGGCACCGGGATATGGAGAGGAATATTGTGGGAAATGGCACTCGGAGAAAGGGCTCCAAAGAGGAGCAGGAGTAGGGAAGGCACAGGAAGGCAGAGCAGCATCACACGGGAGAGTTTGAGGCAGCTGATGGCTCCTTCCCCATCTAGGTGTGGTTATTTTTATTCCTGAGTGTTAGAAACCATCTGCAGTTCATTAGGAACGGAGTCCTCAAAACCCCCTGGCTGCAGGGGTGAGTGGGGATGGGGAGCACGGAGCTGATCCCTGCTGGAGCTGATCCCTGCTGGAGCTGATCCCGGCTGGAGCTGCCAAAATCCCACCCTGATGCTCCCTGGAGAGGTTCTGCTGCTGAGCAGGGCAGGATGGGTTTGCTCTGCAGGACCTGGCCAGGAAAATCCTTTTGTGCATTTGGGACCAAAGTTAAACCTGGCCTATCCACCCTGAAGGAAACCTGAGCGGGCTCCTCCTGTCCAGCCCAAGGGTCAGGGCAGGTTAGAGGCACCAAAATCAACTGGTTAGAGGCACCAAAATTCATTTGGAACAGAAAAACCCAGGTTCTCCTCCCAGTGACATTTTAATTTTTCCCAAATGAGAATAATTTTGCTGATGAGAACAAGACCCAAATGGCATTGAAACCCTGAGATGTGCAAGTCTCGTTGTGTGTGAAGGCAGTGCAAATAAACACACACAGAATTTTATTAACAAAACCCCCAATCACTCTTCAGACTACGCAAAATAAAAAAAAAAAAAAAAAAAAAAAGATAAAATTTGGGACATTCACACGAGGCATTCATTCAGGATAATCTCAGTGATGTGCCTGATGTATATAAAAATAAAAATAAAACTATAAATGCGGAGTTTTGGCGAGCTTGAAGGGACACCTGCTGCCAGAGGGTGACATTACAGCACAGAGTCACTGCAAGAAGAGGAGGAGAATGGATCAGAAACATTTTGGGAATGCCGGATCCTGCCCACCTGGAAACAGCTGGAATTGAGAGAGGAAAAAGGGATCTGCACCTTCCTCCAAGGCTGAAATCAGAGTGAGAACCTTGGGGGATTTGGGGGAAAAAAAGGAAATGATGGGATCTCCAGGACCTCCCCACACTGAACCCTCAGGAGTGGATTCACATCTCGGCGATGTCACAGCAGTGGAAGGACAGATCCTTTTCCATGGAAATTCTCCCCATCCTTTTTTCCTTCTAAATAAAAAGCTTTCCAAGCCCTTTCACTTCGAGCTGATCTTTGTAATTAAAAGAACTGACAAAAACCTTCGTTAAAGGGATCTGTACATATTAGAGTTCATTAAAACGTAATTCCCACAGAACGAGACATTTCCATCTATCCATACTTGGAAAAAGAGGGAGGAAAATGAGAAACATCCTCGCTGCCCTCCCCTCCCACCCCTGCATGTATCCGTAGGCCATATGTGTTAATTACAACTTGCTTAAATGAGAAAATTATACATTAGCAGGCAGTTAACCAGTTATTATCTCACTTCAGAGGCTCGGGAGGAGCTGCGTTCCCAGGCCAGGTGTCCATCGCAGATTTATCTCCTTGTTCTTCGTGTTCCTTTATCTCATTGTTCTCTCTGTTCTTCATTCTACAGAGAAGATGCTGAAAGGATTTAAATCCCGTTAAAAGCTCTGCTTGGGGAAGTGACACCGAGAAATGCCCCAAAAGCTTTTTACAGAGTGATGTTCTGCATTCACACAGCCCTAAAAAGTCATTTTGGTAACCAGAGGAATCCAAGTTCCTCAGCCAATAAATCCCAAATCCATCGATCTGGCTGTTCCCCGCTCCCTGCACAGGTAATTGGGACATTTTGGGATATTTGGCTGAATTCCTGAGGCAAAAGCAAGAGACACATCAGAGTCTGGCCTAAGAGACACATCAGAGCCTGGGCTAAGAAACACATCAGAGTGTGGCCTAAGAAACACATCAGAGTCTGGCCTAAGACACACATCAGAGCCTGGCCTAAGAAACACATCAGAGCCTGGCCTAAGAAACACATCAGAGTGCGGCCTAAGAGACCCATCAGAGTCTGGCCTAAGAGATCCTGGGGAAGGTGATGTAGGGGTCACTCACACCTGAATGGGGACAGTGGGGTAAAGGACGGTGTCCCGGCTCAGTTCTACAGATCCTCAGGGATTTATGGCCTTTATCCTGCACCAGAGTGGGAATGGGGACTGGGAACACCATTCTGGAGAGTGCCCAGGTCACCCAGGTCACCCTAACCCTAACCTTAAACCTAACCCTAAACCTAACCCTAATCATAACCCTAAACCTAACCCTAGAACTAAAGTTAACCTTAACCCCGAACACTAATAATAATAAAAAAAGAAAAACCAAAAAATACCCCAAAATCTGACCCTAAAGCAGATTCCAAAGAGCAGATCCCATTGTGAGCCTGGAGAGTGCCCCGTGCCCTGGGACCCCCATTCTGTGCTGAGGATTTATGGACTGAGCCGCCCTTCCCAATTTGGGAACTCCCCTCTTGCAGACACCCCTAAATTCATCCTCCACCCGCCGCCCTGAAACAGATAAAACTTAGAAAAAGAATTAGAAAAAATTCGCCTCCCACTGTGTGTGTATTGAATCTTAGATGATGAAAATAAATAAATAAAGAAGCCCTCGAGTTTGCCTCTGAACCGCAGTGTAAATACTTCTCAAGAGTCAACCGAGTGGTTTGAAGAGCTTGTTTCACTTGTTCCATGCAAATATCAAGATTAACAGCGAGATTAATTATGTCCCATTTTTCTCCTTACAAAGGATACAGGCAGATTCGGAATAACAAAAAAATAAACCCTCCGGATTTAATATTCATAACACAATGCTGAGCGCTACAAAAGCAACTCATTTTTTATGTAGAAAGGGGGAGAAAACAAACCGTCAAGAGTGCTCCAGAAGCATAAATACATATTAACGAAGGAAATCTCGCAGGATGCTCTTCCTCAGCCTGCTGGAGGAGGGCTGGGGGCTCGAAGAGGGGGTGAAAAATGTCATGGTCGGAGGGAAAGAAAGGATTAATCCAATTAAAGGATCCCGACTCGAAATTTCATTTGGGTCACGTCAAAACTCTGCCCCCATTTGAGTTTTGTGCTCCTCCTCGAGGGAGATGAAGGTTTTGGTGAAGGTTTTGGGAAGGTTTCGGTGAAGGTTTTGGTGAAGGTTTTGGGAAGGTTTTGGTGAAGGTTTTGGTGAAGGTTTGGGTGAAGGTTTGGTGAAGGTTTTGGTGAAGGCTTGGGTGAAGGTTTTTTGAAGGTTTTGGTGAAGGTTTTGGTGAAGGTTTGGGTGAAGGTTTTGGTGAAGGTTTGGGTGAAGGTTTTTATGAAGGTTTTGGTGAAAGTTTTGGTGAAGGTTTTGGTGAAGGTTTTGGTGAAGGTTTTGCTTGGGTTGGGTTTGTCCCTTGCCAAGGCAGTGAATCCCATTGGGAATTCTGGGCAGCAGGGTCACCATCCCGCCTTCCCAACCGCTTTTTAACACTCAATGAGAAAAAAAAAATCATCTCACTGAGGAACAAACCAATCTGAGCAAACAGCAAATTCTAAAAAACTTTCTGACCATTTTTACTCTCTCTCTTCACCCAAGACCGCACTCAGCCAAGAGCTGCATGTAAATACAAAACTAAAACATTTCCATGCTGATAACTGCTTTTCTACGGCAGGTCTCGGAGTTCTTTGACAAGCCTGGAATGATTTCATTCAGCATTTCAGCTCGCCATCTACTTAGGAATTTTCTCAAGTAAGTTTTTAAAAGACATTTATTTAGACAAGCTTTTTGTGTCAGCCTTCACCAGGAATCAGAAAAATCAAGGAGAAGTCAGCCCTTTAATGACATCTTGACTTCTTTTTTTGGAGCACTTTAAGGTAACAGCCCATTTCATATATTGGATGCAACAGAGACAGCACTTAATACATATAATTATGCAGTTTGCAAATGTGACAGCTCGATGTTGCTGCAATACAAGTCTATGCAGTTAAATTAGAATTATAATGACAGTAATTACACTAATTAGCCTTTTTTTTTTTCCTCCTATTTTGTTACCAGCAAAGTTTTGCATATTTACGTGAGCAACAGCTACTTCTGCTTTCTCCTGGAATCCACCATAACCAATTCCCCGGGAAGCTCATTTATCACAGCCCTGGAAGGCACCGGCAAACACCCACAGATGAAAACGCAGGTGCCAAAAGGGTACGGCTTAAAACCCGTTTTACCATAAATTATTTACGTGCACGGTCTGCAGTTGGGATGCTCCCGAGTTCAGGGTGAAATATTCCGTGTAAAGCAGGAGGAGTTGGTGTCAGACACACTCACAGAGCCAGGGATGCTCTGCTCTGACACAGGAGAAGGAGATTTCCAATCCCTGGCGAGGAATCAAGGCTTGGTCCATCAAAATGCTCCCAAATCCTATTGCCCCACTAGCATATGGAAAACAGGATACCGTGCTGGCTCTGAGTGCAGATAAATCCCAGATTCGGGCTGAATCCCCTGGCAGCGCTGGAGATTCCACACACAGACAGACTTTGCATGCTCCAGCCTCGCCTTGTCCTGGGATCTGCTGCTGAGTCCATCCAGGGAATGGGACTGGAATAAACGGGGTGTGTGAGTGTGCCCAGGGTGTGCAGGACAGCGCCAGGGCCACCAGGACAGTGCCAGGGCCACCGGAGACAACACCAGGGCCACCATGTCAACACCAGGGCCAGCAGGAGAGCACGAGGGTACCAGAACAGCCCCAGGGCCACCAGAAACAGCATCAGGGCCATCTGGAGAACATCAGGGCCACCAGAACAGCCCCAGGGCCACCACGGGCAGCACCAGGGCCACCTGGAGAGCACCAGGGCCAGCAGGAGAGCATGAGGGCACCAGAACGGTCCCAGGGCCACCAACACAGCCCCAAGGCCACCAATCCCAGCCCCTCCTCTGGTCTGGTGCTGACCACACCAAAGCCATCGCTGTCCCTTGTGTGTCCTGACTGCAGAATTCCCATTTTCAGGGGAACCCCTTTTCTGCCCAAAGCAAAGCTGAACCCCCAAAACCCCTGGTGGCCCAGGAGCAGTGGCCTGGACACAGAAGGGACAGCGATGGCTTTGGTTCAGAGGTTTTAAAGGACAAAAAAGCCATGGAATGGGGATTTAAATTTAGCACTGAACAGTGAAGGTTTGACTCCAATTGTCCTGGAGAAATCCTTTAACCCATCCCTGTGATGAGCATTTGCTGCCTCATTAGGAATCCAGGATTTTATGAATTCCCTGGAGGCAGCGAGCAGCTCCCCACACACTGCTCCAGGTTGGGAACATTCCCTTTTCATGCAGCTCCCACAAGGGACTGACTAAATCTTAGCACAGGCACGAGAATCTGCTTGGGAAGAGTCTGGAAATGAGAGGAAATACAGGAAGGGAATGTTTTGGTTTTTGAGAGAAAGAGCAAAGAATCAACGCCGCGAATTTCCAAGAGAAACAGAAAAGAGTCAACGCTGCGAATTTCCAGGAGAAACAGCAAAGAACCAACGCTGCGAATTTCCAGGAGAAACAGCGAAGAATCAACGCTGTGAATTTCCATCTATCCCAGAAGGATCACAAATGAAGGAAAAAAAAAAAAAAATTTGCACCGAATAACGTGCTTATCGGCGAAAATGGGGGGAAAAAATTGGAAAAAGGCAGAAGTTGAGGTCTGGCTCATATTTTATACAACAGCCCTGATTATCCCCAGGTACTCCAGAGCCCGGAACATTCCATGAATGTCACACAGGCCCCATGAACAGCTGCTCTGTCTTTTTGATAACTCCATTACCTGAGTTCAGAGAAGGTTTATGGACTCGAAGCCTCAGATATGGTCATGAATGTTTGATGCCTTCTCACACGCTGTTACTGCTGGAACTTCCCTCCCTGCTGGAATTGTGACATTCCGACAGCCTTTGGTCATTACAGGCCACGGGAGCAGCAGGAGCCGCAAATTATGGACTTTCCCCACTGCTGGATTATTTTTTTTCTGTTGGAACTCGTTCAAGGCGTTTAACAGAGATAAAAGTGCAGGGTTTGGAGTGTAAAGGGAAGGTACAAGCCCAAAATCAGAGCTGAGAGTGTCTGTGGGGACTGCAGAGCTTCCACAGCCTGTTTGGAATGGCTGGAGAAGGGGAAAATTCCAGAAAAGCACGGGATTGTTTGGATACTGGGAGAAATTAGGAATTCGCGTTTGTGTGCCCCTGAGGAGAGCAGGGGGTGGTCAAACAGCCCGGAGCAGGCTGGGTTTGGGGTGCTGGGGCACCTCAGGGAGCCCCCAATTCTCCTCCCTGCCCAGAACATTCCAGAGACGATTTGGTCCCTCCAACTCCCTCCTGCTTCCCGGAACACTCCAGAGATGTTTGGGGTCCGACATGAGTCATTCGCAGATCCGGGATGGATTTGGGATCCACTCAGAACTCCCTCTTTGCCCCAGAACATCCAGGGAGGATTTGGGGTCCCTTCTGCTCCCTCCATTGCCCCCAGAGCACTCCAGGTATGGAATTGGGGTCCTGAGGCACCTCCGGGGGTCCCCAACTCCCTCCTGCTGTCCCTGGAACACTCCAGAGATGGATTTGGGTCCTGGGCACCTCAGGAGCTCCCAAATCCTTCCTGCTGCCCCCAGAACATTCCAGGGATGGATTTGGGATCCCAGGCACCTCAGAAACCCCCGTTTCCCTCCCGTTCCCATTCCCACTCCGCTGCTTTTCCTCCCCACCACCCCCGGGAGGGAGCAGGGGCTGCACAGGGAACCCAAATTCAGCCAAATTCTCCCCATTTCCATCGCCTCCCTCCCCATCCTGGAGCACAGAGGGAGCTGGAGCTCCCCATCCTCATCCCCATTCCCATCTCCCTCACCCTTCCCTCTGCCGTGATCCCACATTTAGACCTCGCTCTATGTCTTAAGGGCAATTCGAGCAATTTTTACGTCATCCTTTTATTTTATTCTTTTGAAAAGTTTCCCTCAGCTCTTCTTCTCTGCAGCTGAATTTTCCAATCCCAGCACCATCATTTACAAACCTCACACAGAAAACAGAAAATTCCATCTGCATTTTATCCCTTTTTCAAGCGTTTGTTGGCCACGGGTTTTAATCTCGACTGGTACCGAGGAGCTTAATCAGATTAAACCAGAGGAAAATAGGATTATCTGAGGCTCAGGGCCGGGTCCAACCTCACAGATGGGCACGGGCAGCGAAAACAGACCCCAAAAACAACCCCCAGGGCCAAACCAAACACGAAATAAACAAAAATAAAAAGAATAAATAAATAAATAAAAACCGAAGCCAAAGCAAACACGAGGGGAAGTGCAGTCAACACCAAACACCAATTAATGCGAGTGTTCCTTCTTGTCCCTCATTGTGCATTCCCGACCGATCCTCCCATAAAGACCGTTTTATTTATCCTTTTAATGCAGTAATTGTTTTTCCCCCACAGGAATTGACCACATTTTCCTTTTCTCTCAGTCACAGCAGTTTCCAGCTGTTCTGCCTCTCCTGTTCCGTGGCAGAAACTCAGTGATTCTCCTTTCAGACACTTTGATGGAAAATTTCAGTGATCTGCAGAGTTCCGAGGGTTAAATGGATGCGGTGTCCACTGTAAATAAAACAGTTTAGCGCCTCGCTGGCTGCCGATCCCATTTCCTAAAAGGGAGTCCATAAATGGCATTTTTTTGAAGCCTGTGGGAGTCTTTTATTACCGCTGTAATGCAAATCAGGCACTTACCATCCCCACCAACGGATCGTGCTCTTCGGAGATTAAAGCCCCAGGGACGGAATTATCTGCTGATGAATTCCCCAAATGGGTTTTGGGGGCTCTGATGATCCTGCGGTGGTGTCTGCCTGTGATGTGGCATTTTCCTCGGGCAAAATTTACATTAAGACAAATGAAAAAAGAAAGAATAAACCCCGATCGTGGATATGATTGTGTCAGCATAAACATACTTTATAATTAGATTGCTATTACCACTGGAGTAGGGGAAGAAGTAAAACAGTGTAAATCACTTTTATTCCAACCTCGTCGCAGCCACCGAGGAGTTCGTAGCAGCATAAGTCTTTTCTAAAAAATACCTCCCCCTTAGCAACATTATTATTCCAGTAAATGTAAATGCAGACTAGGCCTTAGATACCAATTAAACTGCACTTGACAGAGATGTTATTGTCTAAATCAAATAAATGTAACAGAACAAAAAGCAAATGAGGAATGAAGTAGGAAAACCCAGAAGAAGATATCTGTGCCGTGGTCAGATTGTCCAGCGAGCCAATGAGGAGATGTGAGGGGAAAATATTATTATTATATTAATTATTATTATTCATTATTATTATTATTATTATTATTATATTATTATATAATCAGTGGGCAATTTCTTTGTGAAGAGAACGCTGGAGTTTGGTGAGAGGAGGGTAAATCCCAGTGCTCTGAGCGAGTCCTTGGTGTGAATTACTGAGAGCCTGAGAAGGACCAAACTCACTCCCGTGACAGCCAGTGATCCCAAAAAAACACACTTAATCCCATTTCCTGCAAAAATGCCCCTTTTTTCCCCTGTGAGGTGCAGCAGGACACAAATTGTGTCTGTGAGAGTGAATTTATCCAAGTGCTGTGGGTAGGCCTGGCCTTAGGCTGGGCTCAGAGCTGCGCTCAGCAAAGCTCCATCACCTGATGGAGAAATCCCAGAGTCCTGGATCATTTTTATCACCCGTGATCTCATCAGGAGGAGATGATCCCAAATTCCCAGCCTGCCTGGATCACCAGGTGGATCCCAGTGGATCCCAAAAACCTTCCCACCTCACGGGGAGGGATCAGGATTTGTGGAACCCTTTTGAGTGTCACCTCTGGGAATTCTGCTGGAGACCAGAGCTGAAATCTCCGGGTTCTATTGCAGCTCTAACTTTTATTCCCATGAATTCAGGGTTTTTTTTGTGTTTTTTTTTCTCTCTGCCTCCTCTCTCTCCTCTTTCAGTCCAGCCCATGAATATTCGGGGTGTTTGCGAGCAGAGCCTTCACTGTGCTCCTCCTGCTCAAGCTTTCCATAAAATAACATTTTTCCGAGGAGCCCGTGCTTCAATTTGAAAGCGAGATGGTTCTGAGAGTTAAAGAAGGCATTACAACACCAGCGAGGGTTTGTGGGGAGCTGTAAGAGTCCTGACTGCGCTCCTGAGAGCTCCTAATCACCTCCCCAGCTCCGGGGCTGGGCTGAGACGCTGCATTCGTATTCAGGCACTTTCTCCAGCTTTACATTTGTCTCTCAATAAAGGCTGAATTTCAGAGCCTCGCACAAGACGCAATTACAGAAAAAACAGAGCTGAGGGGAATCTCTGGAGCTCGCGTGTTCAAAGGCAGCATCAGCCAGACTTTGCACTCCTCTCGTGTTCCTCTAATCTCTCCTTAAAAATCTCCGGTGGGACAGAGATCCAACAGTTAAGCCCTGCTTGCTGGAGATTGTATTCTGCTTTTTTAACGACCCCAGCCATTAGAACACGATTCTTAAAGTTTTTATCTTTACAAGTTTTCAGCTCCTTCTCTAATTAATATTTCAGCAGCGGCTCCTCGGCGTTCGGCAGCGGTTTGCTCTCTCTGATAACAGGCTGCTGAGTGATGCCTGTATTTGCTCCCTTTGTTCTTCCCCGTTCTTCTGGATTTCACGCCTGGACAGAGCTTTTAATTCGACTCAATATCTTCAATTGCTGAGCAGAAATAACCTTGGAAGTGTGGCACTGTAAATGTGTGAGGCTGAATTTAAAAATAAGGCGTTTTCTGCTCTGGGGCTGCTGCAATATCAATGGTTTGGATACTCAAGAACTCAAGATCACACCAGGTCTCTCCCAACCCCTGGATCCTGGCACTTTTTCTCATTTTCTCCTTCTTTTCTTCCCCCTCATGTGTTCTTGTTTTTCCATCTCGCCTTTCCACCTCGACTCTTATCCACCCAAATCCCCAAAATCTGAATTCCCCCCCAGTCCACTGCTCCTTTTTAAAACTCTGTCGTGGCTACAGCACAATATTTTCTCTTCTTTGTGGAGTTTAACAAACAGTTTTCCCCGTGTTTTTTACTGCTTCCTCTCAGATCCCCCAGGTGCAAGTCCCCAGCCACGGCATTATTGGAGAATTCCTGGAGAAAATTGCAGGAGTCGCCATGAAAGGGCTCCCTGCAGAAACTCGCACAGTCGGTGACCAATTCCTCTCGAATGAAAGGCACTTGGAGCAGGCAGGAGCTTAAAACAAGAGAGGGAGAAGGAACAAACAGGATTGTGAGGAGCAGCAGGACGGACAGGAGCAGAGCCGGGCTGAATTACTGCGTAATTAGTCTTCATTAGCAAACTGGAGCAACGACGTTACAGTGCCAGGTTGATTCTCAGGATGCGTGGAGAGCTTGAGTTTGGTTTTTGGTCTGGTCTGGGGGGTCCAGAATAACGTTTAGAATTTCAGAATAACACAGATTTTGGGGTGAGTGAAGGTCAGATTGTGACAGATCCTTGGATAGCCCAACTCCCAATCAGGAGAACAGAGAGGAAAATATTGGGGAGAATCCATGGGAACTGCAAGGACTGCCATGAGCTTCATCAAACAAAAATCGGGAAATTTCCTTTTTCCCCTTTATAGAGTGAGCCCAAATTGCAGGGCTCCTCCAGGTTTGCACCTCCCACCCTTGGGTTGGTGCACTACACTCCTTGTAGAACCCAATCCCAACCCGGAGAAAGAGAGGATTGGAAATCGGAGGGCCTTGGGATGAGCTGCCTCAAACCACAAAAATCGGGGAATCCTTTTTCTTTCAGGTGAGCCACAAACTGCAGGGATCCCTCCGGTTTGCACCTCCACCCTTGGTGTGACACATCCTTGGTAGAACCCAACTCCCAAACAGAAAGAAAGGAAAATATGGGAGTCCTTGGAACTGCAGGGACTGCCATGAGCTTCATCAAACAAAAAAATAGGGGAAATTTCCATTTTTCCTTTATCAGATGAGCACAAATTGCAGGGGCTCCTCCAGGTTTGCACTCCCACCCTTGGGCACAATCTGAGGTGCAGCATTCTCATCCCACTCCTTTTCCTGACATTCCTGCAGGTTTTTTTTGGCTTCTCCTCCTCTCCTGGAAATGCCACAGGCTGGGAAAGGGTTAAAGAACCCCGGCAAAGTTAACAAGGGATGGGCCATAAATGGCTCCAGCTGTGTATAATTAACTGTAATACTGTGAAGTAAATGACTTTTATTGGCAAGCATGTCATAACTTCATTAAGTCTATTTACAGCCCTCTCGCATGGAATGAGTACTTGTGTAGTCTGCGATTTATGAGCACTCGTTTTCACCTTGTTTCAATTATTTTCCACCCACCCTTTGTCTCAGTGTGGGGAGCAGGAAGTAATACAATGGGAGTGTAATTAAGGCTGGCACAGATTCTTTCAGGAAATGTTTTTTTTTTTTTTTTTCTATTCCAGAACAATCACTTCTATTGCTTACTACTAATAATACTTTAATGTTTAAAATACATAGTTTGCCTTGGTCCCTAAGGATTCTTTAAATAACATTATTAGGGAATGGCTGTGCCCAGCACACAAAAACAAATTTATATCGCTTAAAAGTGAAAAATTTTGCGATTTGGCTTAATTAGAAATTAAGGATTTTGATTTTTGGGAAGGAGGGGATGCAGCTGCCTGACAGAGATGCCCTGAGGGTCCCCTGGGATGTTCTGGAAAGTTCAGGATCAAGGAGGATGCACCCCTGGCACTGTGGAGTGGCACGGGTGGAAATTGGGATTTATTTCAATTAATTTGAAATAAATTGAATTTCATTTATCCCACGGCACAGGAGACACTTTCAGCAGCTCCAGGAAAGCCTTGGCCTGGCAGATTTGGTGTCCCTGCGCTCCTCCAGGAGGTTTTCCATCATTTCCCTTCCTGCCCACCCTCATTTCCTGATGGAGATGCTCCCCTCGTGCTCTGCATCCCGGCAAACGCTGCTGATGCATTAATTGAAGGCAGCAGTGATTAATTCCTGACGATAAAATGTGTCCTCGGAACAATTGTTTCACTGCCAGAAAGGCACCAACTTCCCAATGGCAACACTTTCATGTAATTATTGTTATTAGTTTTAGTTGTTTGGGGGAGGAGGAAATGAAAAAAAAAAAATCAATTACTTTGTATTTATCACTAATCTGTTATGATCACTTTAATACAGAGGAGTTATAACTCAGGGCATGGTTCTATCTTTGAGACTTCCCAATAAATTTTCACTTTAGAACCAGGAAAACGGTCTCCAGCTCGGGCATTTGTTACTTTAGAGTATGCTTCACAAATTTTCTTTGCACCCAGGATGGCTGAAATGGGATTAAAACCTCTTATTATGTCCCCACGTTATGCATTAGGCATGCTCGGCTTCCACAGGGAAGGGGGATGAGGGAAGCGGATAAATCTCTTAAATTTTCACAGAAATTCCCCCCTGTGAAATGTTCCAGGAGGCAGAGATTTCTGTAAAACCCAGCGGGATCCATTGGCTGCCCTCCCAGGGCAGGGGTTCAGTGCTCAGAGGAAGATTCCTTCAAATAAAACGTCCCAGGGTTCCATCTCTTCAGCGAAATGCCCAAGGATTCCTTCAAATAAACTCCCCATTTTCAGCGAAATGCCCAATGAGGATTCCTTCAATAAATCCCCATTTTCAGGGAATACCCAAGAGGATTCCTTCAAAATAAGCGATGCCCAAGAGGATTCCTTCAAATAAATCCCATTTTCAGGGAATACCAAGAAGGATTCTTAAATAACTCCCCATTTTCAGCGAAATGCCCAAGGAGGATTCCTTCATAAATCCCATTTTCAGTGAATGCCCAGGACGATTCTTCAAATAAACTCCCATTTTCAGTGAAATCCCAGGGAGTTCCTTCAATAAACTCCCATTTCAGGAATGCCCGAGGTTCCTTCAAATAAACTCCCCATTTTCAGTGAAATCCCAGGAAGATCCTTCAAATAAACTCCCCATTTTCAGTGAAATCCCAGGGAAGTTTCTTTAACTCAGCTCAGCAGAATGGGAGAGATTTCCTTTGCTGTGGCTCAGAATCTTTGTTTCCATCCGTTTTTTGCCATGGAAAGTTTGAGTCAGGAAACAGCACAAGGACAATTTTCAGGGCAAAAAATGTTCCTCATACGAGCCCCAAACCGAGGGCTGAGCTGTGCCCTTTTGCAGTCGTTCCATAATTGATCTCCCACCGAGATCCCGGGTTGATTTTGACCGCGAATTTCCAAGAGAAACAGAAAAGAGTCAACGCTGCGAATTTCCAGGAGAAACAGCAAAGAACCAACGCTGCGAATTTCCAGGAGAACAGCGAAGAATCAAACGCTGTGAAATTTCCATCTATCCCAAGAGATGGATCATCAAATAGAAAAAAAAAAAGAAAAAATTTGCACCAGAAATAGACGTGCTTACGGAGGCGAAATGGGGGGAGAGGGTGGGGCGGGACAGATCGGTGAGGAAGGGGGAGGGGCAGGGAATTGAGAGTTTAAAAAAAAAAAAGTAAAAAAAAAATTAATGACAGATCAAAAATGGAAGGCAAATTGATCTGTTTATATCAACAGCCCTGATTATCCCAGGTACTTCCAGAGCCCGAACATTCCATGAATGTCCACAGGCCCCATGAACAGCTGCTCTGTCTTTTTGATAACTCCATTACCTGAGTTCAGAGAAGGTTTATGGACTCGAAAGCCTCAGAATGGTCATGAATGTTTGATGCTTCTTCACACGCTGTTATGCTGGAACTTCCCTCCCTGCTGGAATTGTGACATTCCGACAGCCTTTGGTCATTACAGGCCACGGGAGCAAGCAGGAGCCGCAAATTATGGACTTCCCCACTGCTGGATTATTTTTTTCTGTTGGAACTCGTTCAAGGCGTTTAACAGAGATAAAAGTGCAGGGTTTGGAGTGTAAAGGGAAGGTACAACTGCCCAAAATCAGAGCTGAGAGTGTCCTGTGGGGACTGCAGAGCTTCCACAGCCTGTTTGGAATGGCTGGAGAAGGGAAAATTCCAGAAAAGCACGGGATGTTTGGATACTGGGAGAAATTAGGAATTCGCGTTTGTGTGCCCCTGAGGAGAGCAGGGGGTGGTCAAACAGCCCGGAGCAGGCTGGGTTTGGGGTGCTGGGGCACCTCAGGGAGCCCCCAACTCTCTCCTGCCATGCCCCCAGAACATTCCAGAGAATGGATTTGGGGTCCCATTCCCAAACCTCCCTTCCTCTATGCCCTGCAGACACTCCCAGAGATGGGGTCCGGGACTCAGCTCAGTTCCGTACCGACCGGTGATTGCCTAGACTCGCCCGATCCTCTTGCCCGAACTTCCAATGTGGGCCCTCTTCATTGCCCCCAGAGCACTCCAGGTATGGAATTGGGGTCCTGAGGCACCTCCGGGGGTCCCCAACTCCCTCCTCCTGTCCCTGGAACACTCGCAGAGATGATTTGGAGGTCCTGGGAACACCTCAGTGAGCCCCAATCGTTCTCCTGCCCCCAGAACATGGATGTTTGGTCTCCTGCTCCGCCCAGACCCGATGGAATTTGGGATCCCAGGCACCTCAGAAACCCCCGTTTCCCTCCCCCATTCCCATTCCCAACTATCCCCTGCTGCTTTCCTCCCCAGCCACCCCCGGGAGGGACAGGGGCTGCACATGGGAACCAAATTCAGCAAATCTCTCCCATTTCCACGCCCTCCCTCCCATCCTGGAGCACAGAGGGAGCTGGAGCCTCCCCATCCCTCATCCCATTCCCCACCCCATTCCCCTGCACCCCAGCGAGGAGCTCACCCTTCCGCCGTGATCCACATTTAGACCAACTCGCTCTATGTCTTAAGGGCAATTCGAGCAATTTTTAACGTCATCCTTTTATTTTATGTCTTGAAAGTTTCCCTCAGCTCTTCTCTCTGCAGCTAATTTTCCAATCCCAGCACCAGCTCATCGTTACAAACCTCACACAGAAAACAGAAAATTCACATCTGCATTTTATCCTTTCAAGCGTTTGTTGGCCACGGTTTTAATCTCGACTGGTACACGAGGAGCTTAATCAGATTAAACCAGAGGAAAATAGGATTATCTGAGCGCTCAGGGCGGGTCAACCTCACAGATGGCACGGCACGAAAACAGACCCCAAAAACAACCCCCAGGGCCAAACCAAACCCCCTGAAAAAACAAAAAAAGAATAAATAAATAAAAAACGAAGCCAAAGCAAACACGAGGGGAAGTGCAGTCAACACCAAACACCAATTAATGCGAGTGGTTCCTTCTTGTCCCTCATTGTGCATTCCCTCGACCCGATCCTCACCATAAAGACCGTTTTATTTATCCTTTTATAATGCAGTAATTTGTTTTTTCCCCCAACAGGAATACCACATTTTCCTTTCTCTCAGTCACAGCAGTTTCCAGCTGTTCTGCCTCTCCTGTTCCGTGGCAGAAACTCAGTGATTCCGTTTCAGACACTTTGATGGAAAAATTTCAGTGATCTGCAGAGTCTCCAGGGTTAAATGGATGCGGTGTCCACTGTAAATAAAAGCAGTTTAGCGCCTCGCCTGGCTGCCGATCACATTTCCTAAAAGGGAGTCCCAATAAATGGCATTTTGTTTGAAGCTCTGTGGAGTCTTTTATTACCGCTGTATGCAATCAGGCACTTACATCCCCACAACGGATCGTGCTCTTCGGAGATTAAAGCCCCAGGGACAGAATTATCTGCTGATGATTCACCAAATGGGTTTTGGGGGCTCTGATGATCCTGCGGGTGGTGTCTGCCTGTGATGTGGCATTTTCCTCGGGCAGATTTACATTAAGACAAATGAAAAAAGAAAGAATAAACCCGATCGTGATATGATGTGTCAGCAATAAACATACTTTATAATTAGATTGCTATTACCACTGAGTAGGGGAAGAAGTAAAACATGTGTAAATCACTTTTATCCAACCTCGTCGGCAGCCACCGAGGAGTTCGTAGCAGATAAGTCTTTTCTAAAAAATACCTCCCCCTTAGCAACATTTATTATTCCAGTAAAATGTAAATGCAGACTAGGCCTTAGATACCAATTAAACTGCACTTGACAGAGATGTTATTGTCTAAATCAAATAAATGTAACAGAACAAAAAGCAAAAGAGGAATGAAGTAGGAAAACCCAGAAGAAGATATCTGTGCCGTGGTCAGATTGTCCAGCGAGCCAAATGAGGAGATGTGAGGGGAAATATTATTATTATTATGATTATTATTAATTAATATTATTATTATTATTATTATTATATTAATTATAAAAATCATGGGCAATTTTCTTTGTGAAGAGAACGCTGGAGTTGGGTGAGAGGAAGGGTAAATCCCAGTGCTCTGAGCGACTCCTTGGTGTGAATTACTGAGAGCCTGAGAAGGGACCAAACTCAACTCCCGTGACAGCCAGTGATCCCAAAAAAACACACTTAATCCATTCCTGCAAAAATGCCCCTTTTTCCCCTGTGGAGGTGCAGCAGGACACAAATTGTGTCTGTGAGAGTGAATTTATCCAAGTGCCTGTGTGGTAGGCCTGGCCTTAGGCTGGGCTCAGAGCTGCGCTCAGCAAAGCTCCATCACCCTGATGGAGAAAATCCCAGAGTCCTGGATCATTTTTATCACCGAATGTCTCATCAGGAGGAGATGATCCCAAATTCCCAGCCTGCCTGGATCCACCAGGTGGATCCCAGTGGATCCAAACCTCCCACCTCACGGGAGGGATCAGGATTTGTGGAACCCGCTTTGAGTGTCACTCTGGGAATTCCTGCTGGGACCAGAGCTGAAATCCCGGGTTCTATTGCAGCTCTAACTTTTATTCCCATGAATCAGGTTTTTTTTTGTTGTTTTTTTCTCTCTGCTCCTCTCTCTCCTCTTTCAGTCGCAGCCCAGTGAATATTCGGGGTGTGCGAGCATGAGCCTTCACATGCTCCCTCCTGCTCAAGCTTCCATAAAATAACATTTTCTCCGAGGAGCCGTGCTTCAATTTGAAAGCGAGATGGTTCTGAGAGTTAAAAGAAGGCATTACAACACAAGCGAGGGTTTGTGGGGAGCTGTAAGAGTCCTGACTGCGCTCCTAGAGCTCCTAAGACCTCCCCAGCTCGGGGCTGGGCTTGAGACGCTGCATTCGTAATTCAGGCACTTTTCTCCAAGCTTTACATTTGTCTCCAATAAGGCTGAATTTCAGAGCCTCGCACAAGACGCAATTACAGAAAAAACATGAGCTGAGGGGAATCTCTGGAGCTCGCGGTGTTCAAGAGGCAGCATCAGCCAGACTTTGGCACCCTCTCGTGTTCCTCTAATCTCTCCTTAAAAATCTCCGGTGGGACAGAGATCCAACAGATTAAGCCCTGCTTGCTGGAGATTGTATTCTGCTTTTTTAACGACCCCAGCCATTAGAACACGATTCTTAAAGTTTTTATCTTTACAAGTTTTCAGCTCCTTCTCTAATTAATATTTCAGCAGCGGCTCCTCGGCGTTCGGCAGCGGTTGCCTCTTCTGATAACAAGAGCTGCTGAGTGATCGCCTGTATTGCTCCCTTTGTTCTTCCCCGTCTTCTGGATTTCACGCCTGGACAGAGCTTTTAATTCGACTCAATATCTCAATTGCTGAGCAGAAATAACCTTGGAAGTGTGGCCGTAAATGTGTGAGGCTGAATTTAAAAATAAGGCGTTTTCTGCTCTGGGGCTGTGCAATACCATGGTTTGGATACTCAAGATACTCAAGATCACACCAGGTGCTCTTCCCAACCCCTGGAAGTCTCCTGGGCCACTTCTCTCATTCTTTTCTCCTTTTTCTTCCCTCATGTGTTCCTTGTTTTTCCATCTCAGCCCTTTCCACCCTGCACCTCTCTCACCCACCACAAAATCCCAAAAGTCTGAATCCCCCCAGTCCACTGCTCCTTTTTAAAACTCTGTCGTGGCTACAGCACAATTATTTTTCTTCTTCTTTGTGGAGTTTAACAAACATAGTTTTTTCCCCGTGTTTTTTACTGCTTCCTCTGCAGATCCCCCAGGTGCAAGTCCCCACACACGGCAATTATTGGAGAATCCTGGAGAAAAGCAGGAGTCGCCATGAAAGGGCTCCTGCCAGAAAACTCGCACAGTCGGTGACCAATTCCTCTCGAAATGAAAGGCACTTGGAGCAGGCAGGAGCTTAAAACAAAGAGGGGAGAGGAACAAACAGGATTGTGAGAGCAGCAGACGGACAGGAGCAGAGCCGGGCTGAATTACTGCTGTAATTAGTCTCAATTAGCGAAACTTGGACGGCAAACGACGTTACAGTGCCAAGGTTGATTCTCAGGATGCGTGGAGAGCTTGAGCTTTGGTTTTTGGTCTGGTTTGGGGGTCCAGAATAACGTTAGAATTTCAGAATACACAGATTGGGGTCTGAGTGAAGGTCCAGATTGTGACAGATCCTTGTAGACCCAACTCCCAAAATCAGGTAGAAGAGAGGAAAATATTGGAGAATCCTGGGAACTGCAAGGACTCGCCATGAGCTTCATCAAACCAGAAAAATCTGGGGAAATTTCCTTTCCCCTTTAGTAGGTGAGCAAAATTGCAGGGGCTCCTCCAGGTTTGCACCTCCCACCCTGGGCAATTGGCTGCAACTTACATCCTGGTAGAACCCAACTCCCAAACCAGGAGAAAGAGAGGAAAATATTGGGAGGGCCTCATGGAAACTGCAAGGGCCTGCCCTCGCAGGATGCTCTTCCTCAGCCTGCTGGAGGAGGGCTGGGGGCTCGAAGAGGGGTGAAATGTCATGGTCGGAGGGAAAGAAAGGATTAATCCAATTAAAGGATCCACTCGAAATTTCATTTGGGTCACGTCAAAACTCTGCCCCATTTGAGTTTTGTGCTCCTCCTCGAGGGAGATGAAGGTTTTGGTGAAGGTTTGGGAAGGTTGGTGAAGGTTTTGGTGAAGGTTTTGGTGAAGGTTTATGGTGAAGGTTTTGGTTGAAGGTTTTGGTGAGGGTTTTGGTTGAGGTTTTGGTTGAAGTTGGGTGAAGGTTTTTATGAAGGTTTTGGTGAGGTTTGGGTGAGTTTGGGATGAAGGTTTGGGTGAGGTTTGGTGAGGTTTTGTGAAGGTTTTGGTGAAGGTTTTGGTGAAGGTTTTGGTGAAGGTTTTGATGAAGGTTTTATGGTTGGTTGGGTTTGTCCCTTCCAGGCAGTGAATCCCATTGGGAATTCTGGGCAGCAGGGTCACCATCCCGCTTCCCAACCGCTTTTTAACACTCAATGAGAAAAAAAAAATCATCTCACTGAGGAACAAACCAATCTTTGAGCAAACAGCAAATTCTAAAAAACTTTCTGACCATTTTTACTCTCTCTCTTCACCCAAGACCGCACTCAGCCAAGAGCTGCATGTTAAATACAAAACTAAAACATTTCCATGCTGATAACTGCTTTTCTACGGCAGGTCTCGGAGTTCTTTGACAAGCCTGGAATGATTTCATTCAGCATTTCAGCTCGCCATCTACTTAGGAATTTTCTCAAGTAAGTTTTTAAAAGACATTTATTTAGACAAGCTTTTTTGTGTCAGCCTTCACCAGGAATCAGAAAAATCAAGGAGAAGTCAGCCCTTTAATGACATCTTGACTTCTTTTTTTGGAGCACTTTAAGGTAACAGCCCATTTCATATATTGGATGCAACAGAGACAGCACTTAATACATATAATTATGCAGTTTGCAAATGTGCAGCTCCGATGTTGCTGCAATACAAGTCTATGCAGTTAAATTAGAATTATAATGACAGTATTACACTAATTAGCCTTTTTTTTTTTCCTCCTAGTTTGTTACCAGCAAAGTTTTGATATTTACGTGAGCAACAGCTACTTCTGCTTTCTCCTGGAATCCACCATAACCAATTCCCCGGGAAGCTCATTTATCACAGCCCTGGAAGGCACCGGCAACACCCACAGATGAAAACGCAGGTGCCAAAAGGGTACGGCTTAAAACCCGTTTTACCATAAATTATTTACGTGCACGGTCTGCAGTTGGGATGCTCCCGAGTTCAGGGTGAAATATTCCGTGTAAAGCAGGAGGAGTTGGTGTCAGACACACTCACAGAGCCAGGGATGCTCTGCTCTGACACAGGAGAAGGAGATTTCCATCCCTGGCGAGGAATCAAGGCTTGGTCCATCAAAATGCTCCCAAATCCTATTGCCCTGCTAGCATATGGAAAACAGGATCCTGCTGGCTCTGAGTGCAGATAAATCCCAGATTCGGGCTGAATCCCCTGGCAGCGCTGGAGATTCCACACACAGACAGACTTTGCATGCTCCAGCCTCGCCTTGTCCTGGGATCTGCTGCTGAGTCCATCCAGGGAATGGGGACTGGAATAAACGGGGTGTGTGAGTGTGCCCAGGGTGTGCAGGACAGCGCCAGGGCCACCAGGACAGTGCCAGGGCCACCGGAGACAACACCAGGGCCACCATGTCAACACCAGGGCCAGCAGGAGAGCACGAGGGTTACCAGAACAGCCCCAGGGCCACCAGAAACAGCATCAGGGCCATCTGGAGAACATCAGGGCCACCAGAACAGCCCCAGGGCCACCAGGGCAGCACCAGGGCCACCTGGAGAGCACCAGGGCCAGCAGGAGAGCATGAGGGCTACCAGAACGGTCCCAGGGCCACCAACACAGCCCCAAGGCCACCAATCCCAGCCCCTCCTCTGGTCTGGTGCTGACCACACCAAAGCCATCGCTGTCCCTTGTGTGTCCTGACTGCAGAATTCCCATTTTTCAGGGGAACCCCCTTTCTCAGCCCAAAGCAAAGCTGAACCCCCAAAATCCCTGGTGGCCGCAGGAGCAGTGGCCTGGACACAGAAGGGACAGCGATGGCTTTGGTTCAGAGGTTTTAAAGGACAGAAAAAGCCATGGAATGGGGATTTAAATTTAGCACTGAACAGTGAAGGTTTGACTCCGATTGTCCTGGAGAAATCCTTTAACCCATCCCTGTGATGAGCATTTGCTGCCTCATTAGGAATCCAGGATTTTATGAATTCCCTGGAGGCAGCGAGCAGCTCCCCACACACTGCTCCAGGTATGGGAACATTCCCTTTTCATGCAGCTCCCACAAGGGACTGACTAAATCTTAGCACAGGCACGAGAATCTGCTTGGGAAGAGTCTGGAAATGAGAGGAAATACAGGAACGGGAATGTTTTGGTTTTTGAGAGAAAGAGCAAAGAATCAACGCTGCGAATTTCCAGGAGAAACAGCAAAGAATCAAAGCCGCGAATTTCCAAGAAAAAAAATTTGCACCGAATAACGTGCTTATCGGCGAAAATGGGGGGAAAAAATTGGAAAAAGGCAGAAGTTGAGGTCTGGCTCATATTTTATACAACAGCCCTGATTATCCCCAGGTACTCCAGAGCCCGGAACATTCCATGAATGTCACACAGGCCCCATGAACAGCTGCTCTGTCTTTTTGATAACTCCATTACCTGAGTTCAGAGAAGGTTTATGGACTCGAAAGCCTCAGATATGGTCATGAATGTTTGATGCCTTCTCACACGCTGTTACTGCTGGAACTTCCCTCCCTGCTGGAATTGTGACATTCCGACAGCCTTTGGTCATTACAGGCCACGGGGAGCAGCAGGAGCCGCAAATTATGGACTTTCCCCACTGCTGGATTATTTTTTTTTTCTGTTGGAACTCGTTCAAGGCGTTTAACAGAGATAAAAGTGCAGGGTTTGGAGTGTAAAGGGAAGGTACAATGCCCAAAATCAGAGCTGAGAGTGTCTGTGGGGACTGCAGAGCTTCCACAGCCTGTTTGGAATGGCTGGAGAAGGGGAAAATTCCAGAAAAGCACGGGATTGTTTGGATACTGGGAGAAATTAGGAATTCGCGTTTGTGTGCCCCTGAGGAGAGCAGGGGGTGGTCAAACAGCCCGGAGCAGGCTGGGTTTGGGGTGCTGGGGCACCTCAGGGAGCCCCCAACTCTCTCCTCCCATGCCCAGAACATTCCAGAGACAGATTTGGGGTCCCTCCAACTCCCTCCTGCTGTCCCTGGAACACTCCAGAGATGGGTTTTGGGGTCCTGGGACACCTCAGCAAGCCCTCAGTTCCTTTGTCCCACCCCAGAACACTCCAGGGATGGATTTGGGATAGATTCAGGATTGATCCAGGATGGATTTGGAATGGATTTGGGATGGATTTGGGGTCCCTTCTGCTCCCTCCATTGCCCCCAGAGCACTCCAGGTATGGAATTGGGGTCCTGAGGCACCTCCGGGGGTCCCCAACTCCCTCCTGCTGTCCCTGGAAACACTCCAGAGATGGATTTGGGTCCTGGAACACCTCAGTGAGCTCCCTCCTTCCTCTCCCCCAGAACATTCCAGGGATGGATTTGGGATCCCAGGCACTCAGAAACCCCCGTTTCCCTCCCATTCCCATTCCCACCCCGCTGCTTTTCCTCCCCACCACCCCCGGGAGGGAGCAGGGGCTGCACAGGGAACCCAAATTCAGCCAAATTCTCCCCATTTCCATCGCCTCCCTCCCCATCCTGGAGCACAGAGGGAGCTGGAGCCTCCCCCATCCCTCATCCCCATTCCCTCACCCCATTCCCTCCTGCCGTGATCCCACATTTAGACCTCGCTCTATGTCTTAAGGGCAATTCGAGCAATTTTTACTGTCATCCTTTTATTTTATGTCTTTTGAAAAGTTTCCCTCAGCTCTTCTTCTCTGCAGCTGAATTTTCCAATCCCAGCACCAGCCTGGACATCGTTACAAACCTCACACAGAAAACAGAAAATTCCATCTGCATTTTATCCCTTTTCAAGCGTTTGTTGGCCACAGGTTTTAATCTCGACTGGTACCGAGGAGCTTAATCAGATTAAACCAGAGGAAAATAGGATTATCTGAGCGCTCAGGGCCGGGTCCAACCTCACAGATGGGCACGGGCAGCGAAAACAGACCCCAAAAACAACCCCCAGGGCCAAACCAAACACTGAAAATAAACAAAAAAATAAAGAATAAATAAATAAATAAAAAACCGAAGCCAAAGCAAACACGAGGGGAAGTGCAGTCAACACCAAACACCAATTAATGCGAGTGTTCCTTCTTGTCCCTCATTGTGCATTCCCTGACCCGATCCTCCCATAAAGACCGTTTTATTTATCCTTTTAATGCAGTAATTGTTTTTCCCCCACAGGAATTGACCACATTTTCCTTTTCTCTCAGTCACAGCAGTTTCCAGCTGTTCTGCCTCTCCTGTTCCGTGGCAGAAACTCAGTGATTCTCCTTTCAGACACTTTGATGGAAAATTTCAGTGATCTGCAGAGTTCCGAGGGTTAAATGGATGCGGTGTCCACTGTAAATAAAACAGTTTAGCGCCTCGCTGCGCTGCCGATCCCATTTCCTAAAAGGGAGTCCCATAAATGGCATTTTTTTGAAGCGCTGTGGGAGTCTTTTATTACCGCTGTAATGCAAATCAGGCACTTACCATCCCCACCAACGGATCGTGCTCTTCGGAGATTAAAGCCCCAGGGACAGAATTATCTGCTGATGAATTCACCCAAATGGGTTTTGGGGGCTCTGATGATCCTGCGGGTGGTGTCTGCCTGTGATGTGGCATTTTCCTCGGGCAGAATTTACATTAAGACAAATGAAAAAAGAAAGAATAAACCCCGATCGTGGATATGATTGTGTCAGCATAAACCATACTTTATAATTAGATTGCTATTACCACTGAGTAGGGGAGAAGTAAAACAGTGTAAATCACTTTTATTCCAACCTCGTCGCAGCCACCGAGGAGTTCGGAGCAGCATAAGTCTTTTCTAAAAAATTAACCTCCCCTTAGCAACATTATTATTCCAGTAGAAATGTAAATGCAGACTAGGCCTTAGATACCAATTAAACTGCACTTGACAGAGATGTTATTGTCTAAATCAAATAAATTGTAACAGAACAAAAAGCAAAATGAGGAATGAAGTAGGAAAACCCAGAAGAAGATATCTGTGCCGTGGTCAGATTGTCCAGCGAGCAAATGAGGAGATGTGAGGGGAAAATATTATATTATTATTATAGTTATTATTATTATTATTATTATTATTATTATTATTATTATTATATTATTTTTACATAAATCAGTGGGGCAATTTCTTTGTGAAGAGAACGCTGGAGTTTGGTGAGAGGAGGGTAAATCCCAGTGCTCTGAGCGAGTCCTTGGTGTGAATTACTGAGAGCCTGAGAAGGGACCAAACTCACTCCCGTGACAGCCAGTGATCCCAAAAAAACACACTTAATCCCATTTCCTGCAAAAATGCCCCTTTTTTCCCCTGTGAGGTGCAGCAGGACACAAATTGTGTCTGTGAGAGTGAATTTATCCAAGTGCTGTGGGTAGGCCTGGCCTTAGGCTGGGCTCAGAGCTGCGCTCAGCAAAGCTCCATCACCCTGATGGAGAAATCCCAGAGTCCTGGATCATTTTTATCACCCGTGATCTCATCAGGAGGAGATGATCCCAAATTCCCAGCCTGCCTGGATCCACCAGGTGGATCCCAGTGGATCCCAAAAACCTTCCCACCTCACGGGGAGGGATCAGGATTTGTGGAACCCTTTTGAGTGTCACCTCTGGGAATTCTGCTGGAGACCAGAGCTGAAATCTCCGGGTTCTATTGCAGCTCTAACTTTTATTTCCCATGAATTCAGGGTTTTTTTTTTGGTTTTTTTTTCTCTCTGCCTCCTCTCTCTCCTCTTTCAGTCCAGCCCATGAATATTCGGGGTGTTTGCGAGCAGAGCCTTCACTGTGCTCCTCCTGCTCAAGCTTTCCATAAAATAACATTTTTCCGAGGAGCCCGTGCTTCAATTTGAAAGCGAGATGGTTCTGAGAGTTAAAAGAAGGCATTACAACACCAGCGAGGGTTTGTGGGGAGCTGTAAGAGTCCTGACTGCGCTCCTGAGAGCTCCTAATCACCTCCCCAGCTCCGGGGCTGGGCTGAGACGCTGCATTCGTATTCAGGCACTTTCTCCAGCTTTACATTTGTCTCTCAATAAAGGCTGAATTTCAGAGCCTCGCACAAGACGCAATTACAGAAAAAACAGAGCTGAGGGGAATCTCTGGAGCTCGCGTGTTCAAAGGCAGCATCAGCCAGACTTTGGCACTCCTCTCGTGTTCCTCTAATCTCTCCTTAAAAATCTCCGGTGGGACAGAGATCCAACAGATTAAGCCCTGCTTGCTGGAGATTGTATTCTGCTTTTTTAACGACCCCAGCCATTAGAACACGATTCTTAAAGTTTTTATCTTTACAAGTTTTCAGCTCCTTCTCTAATTAATATTTCAGCAGCGGCTCCTCGGCGTTCGGCAGCGGTTGCTCTCTCTGATAACAGAGCTGCTGAGTGATGCCTGTATTTGCTCCCTTTGTTCTTCCCCGTTCTTCTGGATTTCACGCCTGGACAGAGCTTTTAATTCGACTCAATATCTTCAATTGCTGAGCAGAAATAACCTTGGAAGTGTGGCCTGTAAATGTGTGAGGCTGAATTTAAAAATAAGGCGTTTTCTGCTCTGGGGCTGTGCAATACTCAATGGTTTGGATACTCAAGATACTCAAGATCACACCAGGTGCTCTTCCCAACCCCTGGAAGTCCTGGGCCACTTTTCTCTCATTCTTTTCTCCTTCTTTTCTTCCCCCTCATGTGTTCCTTGTTTTTCCATCTCGCCCTTTCCACCCTGCACCTCTCTCATCCCACCACAAAATCCCCAAAAGTCTGAATTCCCCCCCAGTCCACTGCTCCTTTTTAAAACTCTGTCGTGGCTACAGCACAATTATTTTTCTCTTCTTTGTGGAGTTTAACAAACAAGTTTTTCCCCGTGTTTTTTACTGCTTCCTCTCAGATCCCCCAGGTGCAAGTCCCCAGCCACGGCAATTATTGGAGAATTCCTGGAGAAAATTGCAGGAGTCGCCATGAAAGGGCTCCCTGCAGAAACTCACACAGTCGGTGACCAATTCCTCTCGAAATGAAAGGCACTTGGAGCAGGCAGGAGCTTAAAACAAGAGAGGGGAGAAGGAACAAACAGGATTGTGAGGAGCAGCAGGACGGACAGGAGCAGAGCCGGGCTGAATTACTGCCGTAATTAGTCTTCATTAGCAAACTGGAGCAAACGACGTTACAGTGCCAAGGTTGATTCTCAGGATGCGTGGAGAGCTTGAGTTTGGTTTTTGGTCTGGT
>VKON01002375.1:0-30016 GCA_009741485.1 Malurus cyaneus samueli
GTTGTCATTTCAACATCCCGGAAACTTCCAAGGAAAGCAAGGCCATCCCTCCCCGGACACCCGGCCCCAAATCGGCAACGCCTGGAGGAAGGAGCAGCTCCAGGGATCCCCCAGATGCTCCCAGCCCCACAGCGCCCGGCGGCTTGTCCCTCTCCTAAACTGTGGCACCCGTATGTGCCAGTGTTGGAGGTGGCGATGGTCTGGAGCCTCAGAATTGCCAAAGAAAAAAATACCAAAAAAATCCCCAAATCAAAAAGAAAAAAAAAAAAAAAACAAACCGCTCAGAACTCTGGGCTGGGGAGCAGAATGGAGCTCCACTGCTGTCCCAGCGCGCACTGTGGCCCAAAGCAATGGGGCATCCCCGGGGTGCTGAATCTGCACAGAACACGGAGCTGGACAATGGTCCATCAGCTTCCCTGTCCCGTCCCCGTTCCTGGCCCGTCCCTGTCCCTCTCCCCATCCCTGCTCCCCCTTCCCTGTTCCCTGTCCCCGCTCCTGTCCCGTGTCCCCATCCTCCTGTCCGAGCCCCAGTCGCGGTCGGACCCTCCTTGCCGTCGGTCCCGTTGTCCCCTCGTTGTCCCCTCGTGTCCCTCGTTGTCCCCTCGTGTCCTGTCCCCGGGCCACCGGACGCAGCCGCCATCTGCGGCCACCCGGAGCCCGGAGCCCCAAAGTGTCACCGCCAAGGTCCCCTCGGCGGCGCGGTGGCCATCGGCTGGGGAGGGCCACCAGGGCTGGCGCTGGGGACAGGGGCTGTGCCCGGGGGGGACCCGGAGCGCTGCAGCCCTCGGGCACCGCCCCCGCCAGCCCCGCCTGGGTCCCTTTGGTGCCGCGGGGTCCCCACAAGGCGGGGGTGTCAGGGCAGGGCATTGTCCCCACCCTGCCCCAGGTGACGCCACAGAGCCCTCGGTGACAATCCCCCAAGCCCCGGGATCGGCACGGGAATTACCAAAGCGATGGATATGTCCTGCCACTGCAGCCGTCGGACGTGTGCCCAGGGTGCCCTTGGCCGGGCGTGGGGGACGGTTGGCATCGCTGCAGTCCCATTCTCCGTGTCCCTGTCCCCTGTCCCTGTCCCTGTCCTGTTCCTGTCCCCTGTCCCCTGTCCCCTGTGCTCTGCTCTGCAGCACAGAAACACCCACCTGCTGCTCTGGGTCCCTGCACTAGCGTGAAGTAGGGTGACATCTCGCGCAGTGTTGTGAAATTTGGGGACATTGGCACAGCCCCGCGGGATCTGGGGACCTTGTGCACAGACCCAGAGGGCCTCTCCTGGGGACATGGCACAGCCCAGCGGGATTTGGGGACACTGGCAAAGCCCAGCGGGATCTGGGGACACTGGCATCAGATCGTCCCCAGCGAGTGATCTGTGGGGGACCTACTTGAGCACAGTCCCGGAGGGATTTGGGAGACACTGGCACAGCCCAGCGGGATTGGGACAGTGCACAGCCAGGGACGCAGGGCTGGTGCTCATGGTAGCACAATAGAGACAGCAATCAGAGACATTTCGTGCCGAAGGAATCGCTCCCGCTCCGAGCTGACGGAGCTCCCGGGCCACCCCGAGCTCTTTTTGGTGCAAAAACAAAAAAGTCCGGATAACCATACCACGGTCGACTCTGCACGCCCCTGCCCGGGCTCGGAGCCCGCCGGTCACGGGGTTCTCTCCGTGTTCTCTCACCGCAGCCGGGTGAGTTTTAACGAGATTCAAACCCCTCCATCCACCAGGGCTGGAAGGCAGCGGGAAGGAAGGCACGGCGCGGTTTTTGAGGTTACTCGAAACACTGAGGTAATTCAGCGGAAAAGTCTCCTCCCGCTGCCACCTCGCCCTCCGTGCCAGGCCGCTGTCGCTGTCGCTGTCGCCGTGGGAGGTGTGAACTGATGCCACCGCACCGGGAAGGTGGTGACGAGAGCAGATCTCACCGTGATGCACATCAGGCTCCCCCCTCGCCGCGGCTGGAAAAAAAAAAAAAATTAAAAAAAGGGTCAAAAGAAAGGAAAGTCTCAAGAAAAAAAGGCCCAAACCGAAGAGCTGCGAGACGCCGGCGTCAGCAAATGCTGTTTTGGAGCTCCCCACTCCCGGGCAGGTGTTAACCTTTAAATGCAGCCTTTCCGCTCCCTTCCCTTTCACTCACGCAGTTTTTCCTCCCCATTTCACGAAATCAGAGCTTGGGAGCATTTGTGACTCCTCCCTCACCGCAGGCCCGGGTGTGTTTTAAGGGATTTTAAACGCGCCAAGGATGGAAGGGAGCGGGATTGAAGGCACAGTGTGGGTTTTGAGGCTGTACTCAACTTCCTTCTTCACCTCTCCTCCTATACACCCTTCTCTCTTCTCCTTTCCCTTCCCTTGCCTTCCCTTCCTGGTGCTTCCCTATCCCTGTTCCCTGCTCCTTCCCTTCCCTTCCTTCCCTTCCTTCCTTCCCTTCCTCCTTCCCTTCCCTTCCCCCTTCCCTTCCTTCCTTCCTTCCCTTCCCTCCCTTCCCTTCCCTTCCCTTCCCTCCCCCACAGTTTTTTCCCTCTCCCCCGCTCCCCAATTCCTCGATTTCCCCACCCAGAAGCCGCGGCTGCCGGGAGCTGGGCTCCATCCTCTCCCCGTCCCCTTGCGCTGCCGAGGGGCCTTTTCCAGCAGGAAAATTCCCCATGGCAGCCCAGACCCGGGGAATATATTAATTATATTATATTATATTATATTATATTATATTATATTATATTATATATTATTATATTATATTATATTAATTATATATATTATATTATATTATTATTATATTATATATATTACATTACATTACATTACATTACATTACATTACATTACATTACATTAATTACATTACATTACATTACATTCACATTTATATTATATATAATTAATATACAGATGCAAGCTTTAATTTTAAATTGATATTAAATTAATAATCACCCCAAATAAAAGGATTTTTTGCTCCTGTTCTTCAAGGCACGGCATAAATAATGCCAGCGATTTCCAGCCCCTTCTGTAGTTTTCTTCTCTTTTTATCCTCATTTTAATGTTTGTTTTTTCTCTCCACTGCTCTCAAACACTGAGGAATCCAAGAAGGTCATTAATGCCGCAGGAAAATGCTGAAACAGAGAAAAAAAATTGCCTGGGTTGTATTAAAACTTTCTTATTTTGTCTAATTAGTGGGACCGGGTCAGATTGGGGTTGTGTCTCCCATGGATGCATTTCCATTTGCCCCAAGGAGACTGTGGGAAGCAGGGAATTAATAAAATCATTCCAGGCAGCTTCAAATATTTCCTAGAAAGGTGATATAAACAGGGCTGAGCTTTGTGGGGTGTCCCTACAAACAGGGCAGAGCCTTGTGGGGTGTCCCTATAACACCATAAACCGGGCTGAACAAGGAGAGAGCCCCATGTCCCACTGCTGGAGGGTCTGTGGTGGGGATTTGGGGTCCTGCTGTGGGGACAGAGGCACAGCCCCAGGATCCTGCTCTGCCTGAGGCTTTCCCGAAGGAAAAGCAGGCAGAAATCAGGATGGACATATCCCACAAGATGCAGGAGTTCAAACACCACGTGCAGTTCAATAAAGAGTTCCCAAATGCACAAAGATCGGGTTGGAAAATGCCTTTTTTTAAAAAAAAAAAAAAAAGAAAGAAGCAAAGTAAAAAAAAAAAATTAATAATAATAACAATAATAATAAAAAAATTTAGGGCTTCCAAAATAGCTGTTGCAAAGATAAATGAAACAGTCTTGGGGACCACAACGTGTTTGGTCACAGAAGGAAGAGTTCGACCTCTCTGATGATAAAATGAGAATAAAATGGAGTTGTCCCTCTCTCATTTCACACCAGTGTAAATCCACACAGAGTCACAGCTTTCTCTGATGTTCTCCAGACACCTGAGGGCTCTCAAAGCAGCTCCATCAACACTTTTCCGTGTCAGAGAGATGAGGAGGAAGGCGGTGATGAAGCAAAGACCACTGCAGGGGTTGATGCCCCCGGCAGCTGTGGAGGTGTCAGCTGTGTGGGAACCCTCCCCACTGTCTCAGCCTCTTCCTGCCCTTCACACCCTCACACCTCCACTCACACCTCCACCCCGAGCTGTTTTCTGAGCAGGGCCACCAGGTGTGACCGGCTGACCGCAGGGTCCCGTCCGGCTGCGGTGACACAGAGCCAGGAGCCCCCTTGGTGTTTGCACAGCGCAGGAGAATCGCATCCATCCTCAGAGGAAAACTCATTTCCGTCCCATCCTGCCGTCCCAAACCCTCCGTGTCCATGGGGTTTGTCCCTCTGGCCCCACAGCAGCCACTCCTGTGCCTCAGTGGAGCTCCAGCCCCAGCTCCTCCGAGCTCCCCAGGGCTCTGCTCTTGATCCTGAGCTTGTGCGGGAGGGCAGCGGAGCTGCGGCCCTTGAGCTGCTCCTCTGATGGGCAGGGCAGGCTGCACAGGGGCTCAGGAGATGTTTTGGGCACTCTCTGTTCATCCTCTTCGTCCGAAACCACAGTGCTGCCCTCCTGGCCGGCCTGGGTGTCACCAGGGGATGGACACAGGAAACAGGCACTGCCCAGCCAAGGCCAGGGGAACGGGTGCTGGTCTGGGCAGGGGTAACTCAGGAGTGGAGAGCAAACTGTGGGGCTCAAGGAGGCATCAAACCTTCTGAGGTCAAAAGAGGCATCAAACTTTTTGTGGTTGAAGGAGGCGTGAAATCTTTTGGGGCTGAAGGAGGCATCAAATCTTTTGGGGCTGAAGGAGGCATCGAATTTATTGGGGTTGAAGGAGGCATCAAACCTTCTGGAGTTGAAGGAGTCATCGAACTTTTTGGGGTTGAAGGATGCATCAAATCTTTTGGGGTCAAAGGAGAAATCAAACCTTTTGGGGCTGAAGGAGGCATCAAATTTTTGGGGCTGGAGGCCGGGTGTGTCCATGGCAATGGGTTTGGAGTCACAGCCGAGGATGCTCATGGAGGGGCCGAAAGTTTTGCAGGAAAACGCCTCTGTTTCCAGCACCTTGAGGCCGAAACTCTCTGGCACGGCGCGGAATCACCACCAAGTGGTCTCCTACCCGAGCAGAGGCGAGGCAGCCCGGTGCCCCCTGAGGCAGAGCCCAAGGGGGTGACCCTGGAAAGGGCCGGGCTCGGGGCCCAGGAGCCCAAATCGCAGTTTGAGCGCCAGCAGCTCGGTGCGGAGCGCGGCGTTCTCGCGGCTCAGCGCGGCCAGACGTCCTCCATGGCCACGTCGTTGAGGCGCCGCTTCTCCCGCGAGCGCTTGGCCGCCTCGTTGTTCTTGCGCCTCTTCTCCCAGTACGTGGTGTCCTTCTTGTGGTCCGGCATGAATTCCCTCTTCCGCCGGCAGTGTCCACTCGCCCTTGCCAGAAGTGGTCGGCTCTGCGGCCGCGCCGGATCGCTCCCGAGGGACAGGAAGGTCTCCATGGCGGTGGAAATTCTGCTGGAATCAGAGCACAAGGCTGTTAGCGCCCATGGTGGGGTTAATTAGCGCCAATTTAGTTAATTAATATTGGAATGGGGTGTAACGATGAGAAACAATATGGATCCCCCCAGGCAGGCAGAGAGGAGGATCGGTTTAGTGCAAAAATTCTGGGTTTTTTAAACCATTAGTTTGTTATGGGTTTATATTCTTGTGAAATGCAACAGAGTGTCTGAGCCAATCTCCATAAATCACACCAGACCCAAACGCCATAAATCACACCAGGAACACACCATGATCACAATCAACCGCCATAAAACATGAACACACCACCACAACGCCATAAATCACACAGGAACACACCATGATCACAATCAACCGCCATAAATCACACCAGGAGCACGCCATGGTCAGAACCAACCACCATAAATCACACCAGGAACACGCCATGGCCAGAACCAACCCCCATAAATCACACCAGGAACACGCCATGGTCAGAACCAACCCCCATAAATCACACCAGGAGCACGCCATGGTCAGAACAACCACCATAAATCACGCCAGGAACATGCCATGGTCACATAAATCACATCAGGAACATACCATGGTCAGAACCGACCACCATAAACCATGCCAGGAACACGCCATGGTCACAATCAACCACCACACACCAAGGGTGAGCTCTCACAGGTTCTATTCTCATTTTCCAAGGTTTTGTAACTTTTTTTCACCTCCAGTTTAGCTGAGCCATTCCCAGAATCCTTCTCTGGTTGGCTGAAGTGACAGGAGAGAGCAGGAGTTTTACAGGGGTGACAAGGTCTGATTTTTTAGGGTTTTGCTGATCAATAAAATGGGGTTGGTTTTTCTCTCTCTGTTACACACACGTGGAAAATGAGGACAGCTGATCCCGCTTATTCCCGTCGTTTTGGAACCACCTTTCCAAAATGTTTGGGTTTTGATGGGTCAGCACATCAGTCAATCAGTCAAATCAATCAATCAATCAATCAATCAATCAATCAATCACATCTGCACAATCCACCCCAGGATATCCAAGAACCGTGCATGACTGAGCCCCGCACCCCACGCGTTTTGCCCGCTCAGTGAACAGTGACGCTTTATCGAGGCAATTTCAGTCAAGATGATAAAAACTCGCTGTGATCTTGCTCTTATCTCGAACTGCCTCGCAAAGGAAATGAGAGTCACGGGCCCCATTTGGGAGATAAGGGGGGTTCAGGGAACAGAACTGATTTACCTCAGTCATGGGCTCTGGGCAGGAGCTGAAGTGGGGTTACAGAACAGCTTTGGTGAATGTTTTGGGTTGGGAGGGACTATAAAGTCACCCAGTGCCACCTCTGCCATGGCAGGGACACCTCCCACTGTCCCAGGCTGCTCCCAGCCCCAATGTCCAGCCTGGCCTTGGGCACTGCCAGGGATCCAGGGGCAGCCACAGCTGCTCTGGGAATTCCATTCCCCCCTTCCACCCTCCCAGGGAACAATTCCTGCCCAATATCCCATCCATCCCTGCCCTATGTCTGTCTGAAGCACTTCCAGAAAATCCAATCACTTTTTAAGGCATCCCAAACACCCAACAAAGGAGGCAGGAAAGATCCCTGGAGGATTTTGAGGATCAAACCACGTGAGGATGGAATAAGAGAGGGCCATCACTCACACACTGAGTTACACAAATACTGCAGAAATACAGCAGAAATATGCCAAAAAATGCGATTCAAGGCCTTTGGTTTCATATTCTGCTGCTCGTAAAGGGAATATCGATTGATGCAGATTCAGAGCCCTTCTTTAGAGCCAATTTGGGGATTGGCAGGTTGCCATCACTCTGCTCAGCCCTCCAAACCTGACCAATCCCCACCTCTTCACCATCCCAGTTTGCCCAGTCTGGCCGGAGTTTGGCTCTGGTTCAAACCAGGGCAAGTCCCACCAAAGCTCTCAGTGCACGAACCAGTGGGATTTTGTGGTTAAATACATTTAGAAAACATTTATTCTAATTTATCCTCTATTCTGGAGATCTCATAGAGTTACAAAGGTTCTGAAGGTAACCAAAGACCAAAACAAAGAACGCCCTTTAGCGCAAACAATTTCGGGGTAATTCCTCCAGCTACTGATTAAAATTGCTGCTGACCACAAAGCACCGAAAGGAGAATTTCAGCGAGCTGGACCTGTGGTTTCTCACCGTGTCAGGGGGGCAGAAAGGCAGTTTTTGCAGGGCTGAATCACTTAGCAGGAATGTTTCGGGTCGGGAGGTGACGCCAGCCGTTTGCTGGATGACTCAAACATTGACAGGTGGCTTTTTCACTGAGCAAAACTTTTTCACTCCTCGCCCACAGCCGGTCCCTCCCTGCCCTTCCCTTGGTGCCCATCACGAGGAGATCCTGCAGGACATTTTGGGTTTTCTTTTTCCCCAGTCAGGCTGGGGGGGGAAAAATGGATCTAAAATAGGGATTTGTGAGCCAGAACCTGAGCAAAGAACCTTCCTGAAAACTCCTTTTGTCAAAACTTTCCCTCTTTAATCCGACCCCTCACGCTCCCAGCGATGGTGCTGAGGTGGGAATTTCCTTCAGAACTCAACACTCGAAGGAAATGGAAATGAAATAATGGGAAGAGAGGGTTGAACTCTGGAAAAAAAAAGGCAGGAATGCAACATTTCCACTTCCTTAGAGGTGGGGAAAAGCCTGGGAGGACGCTGAGAGCGAACTGGCAAGAAGGGGCAGCTCTTTTTTGAGCCAAGATCTGGCCTTTTAAGGTCAAGCAATGAAGCCTGAGCGGGGCCAGGGTGTGAAAGCATCGAGGTTTGGCCACAGAGGCTCAGCTCTCCCCGTCATTTTCGTCTGCAGCCCACAAAGTCACACCTGAGCCCACGGGGAAGCGATGCCGAGCCCGTCCCCACAGGGCCAGGGGAAACATCGACACCAGCAGAGGATCCTGAGAGCTTTGGGCAGCTGAATTATGCAACCAGGAGTTCCTAAGGGGCTTTGGTGTCTGTTTTTCGTGCAGCTGGGTATCAAAAAGTTGTTTTTTTACCAGCACCTTGGCTGAATATTGGCTGGGTTTTGTGTTATCTGAACCTTGAACAGAAGAGGGAGGATTAAAATGCTGTAAAATGGTGCTGTTTCTTCATTTTCCACCTCTTTTTTTGCACCAAATCTGGTTCTGCTCAGGCAGAGCATCTCTAGGAGTCTGTGCCTCTGTGGGGAGCAGCCTTTGAGCTCTACCCCTGAGCAGGTCGAAAGCAAGGCGAGGCTTTTATAGAAAAGATAGTTAAATTCATAAAGATAAGCAATAAAAACTCATTCTTATCACCTCCAAAATGCCCCTGATCAGCTGGGAAGGGTTAAATGTGCATTTTCCTGGTTTAATTTGTGAAGATAAGGATGTGCGGGCACTCAGGGGTTTGCTCTCCATGCTCTGCTCAAAAAAAAATCCTCATTTATGGTTAAAACTTCACCTCCCGCTCAAAGCAGAGCCTGGCAAGGCTCAGTTTAGAGATTTGGTTCAGCCTTATCTCCCCTCCTGGCCCTTATCTCTCTCCAGTCACAGAGCAGAGGGGGCTCTGCTGAGCTGGACTTTCCAGTGGGGTGTGAAACCCTCCAGAAAAAGCTCAATATCTCAGCGGAACTGATACAGTGCCGAGCTGATACACAAGAAACCACCCCAAGATCAGCTGCTCCATCTCCCTCTGCTCACAGCCCCAGATTATTCTTTTTTTTTTTTTCTTTCAAGTTTTTTGAAAAAAAAAAATAAAATTTAAAAATAAAAATGAAAAAATAAAATAAGTCCTGCAAAGGGCAACCAAAAGGGTTCCACCAAAGAGAAATTTTAACTCGTTATGTCTCAGGAATAATGAGCAGCAACTGGGATGACCAGGGAGTGGATTTCAAAGGAACAAAAGGAAGAAAATCTTCATAACTAAAATTTGACCTAATGACTAAAATTTGACTTCATGACTAAAATTTGGAATTTTTTTGCCTCAGGATAATGGAGCAACCAAAAAAAAGGGCAAAGATCAGGCCTTGCTCAGGAGCGAGGGGTTATTGATGCACAGCTGAACCACAGTTGTGGTCTTACCTTCGGATTAGAAGGGTGGATAAAGTGGATTAAATCCCAAATTCAAATCTCGTGCTATCACAAGTATCTGCATTTTATTATTTTCAGTTTCCTCTGCTTTTAATGTGCCATTTTAAATTTTGCCACCTCTCTCTGTGGCTTCCTTGAGTTGCAAAATTTGTTTTAAGTCTTCACACCTGTTTATGCTTACATAAAATATTATATCAACAACAACCAGTAAAAATTTGGTGTTTGAAAGTCTCATTTAAAAGCACAGCTGGCAGGAGCACTCAGCACTGAAAACGCAAGATTGAAAATCCAAGCATAGATCTACAAATATTGAAATTAAATGCAAAATCAATGTGATGTAAAAGGGCACAGAGTGACGTGGCAGAAATTTGGAAATTTGTGTCGGAGATTTCTGTTCTTTGCTCTGAAGTGAAAATGATTGATTTTAAACAAGCGAAGGGAAGAAAACTTCCAATTATTTTCCATAGAACCTTTAATTCCATTGTGAAATTCACTGCCCTGTGGACAATCTTTGGATCAAACCCTCTTTCCTGATCCCACTCGATCCAGCAATCTCTAAACTCCAAATTCCGAATTCTGGTCCCAGTTTAATAAATTCCAATGATGTTCCCGTGGATTGGCTCTGATATCTCCAAGAACATCTCTGGAATTTATTGAACCGGGACCAGAATTTGGAACTTAAATCACTCAGAATCTGAGCCAAGCAGCCCTTGCTGATATAACAGAGCTCGAGAGCTGCTTGATTTTTTCCCCGAAATTATCTCATCCTAAACCAGAACTCAGCTCTTCATCTCAAGCCAAACCCACAGGAGTTATTGAGAATTCACTCCGATAAAACAAGATAACTCTGATACGTCTCACTGATGCAAGAATTAACACCGATAAAACGAGGCCTCTCATGCTGATTTACATCAAAAAATGCAAATTTGATGAAAACCTCTGCGGGACTCTTCGCTCTGCAAACCCTGCAAGCAGCAAACAAGTTTTGATGGTGCTGCTGCTTCTCTGCTAGGGGAATAAGAAAAAAAAAACATAAAATAAATCAAGCCTGTGGTTTGGTGGTGCTCTCTGAAGCTGCCAGGCTGCTGGAGATGAAAGGGCTGTGCTGTAATTACTCATATTCCTGAGTATTTGACGTTCACAGGGGCGGCGGTTCGCGGGAGCTGTTGAGGAACGGCGATTGCGATTACTCACCCCGCGCATCTCGGTGGGAAAGAACACGGTCTGCCCGTGGAGAGAGGCACAGAAAGGAGCCAGAGGCACAACTTGGTGACCTGCAGTGGCCACCGCTGCAGGAACCAGAGATTTTGACTCAAAATCCAACCAAAACGGGCTCAGAAATGGTGCCAAAGCCCCCATTTTTTTTTATTAATCTAATTTAATAATGTCATGATAAGTCATTGTAATGCCAATCTGTTAGCAATTTAATATCCTTGATGACACAATTTATAATGTCATTGATAATGTCATCGGTAATGTCATCGGTAATTCATAATATCATTGAAATACAATTTATAATGTATTGATTTGTAATTGTCATCGGTATATGTCCATCGGTAGAATGTCATAGGGCAATTCAATAATCATGTAACACAATTTAAATGTCATTGATAATGTCATCAAAAGTCATAATATCATTGATAACAACAATTTTATAATGTCATTGATAATGTCATCGGTAATGTCATAAAATCATTGATAACACAATTTATAATGTCATTGATAATGTCATCAGTAATGTCATAATATCATTGATGACACAATTTATAATGTCATTGTAATGTCATCAGTAATGTCATAATATCATTGATAACACAATTTAAATGTCATTGTAATGCCATTGGTAATGTCATAGTATCATTGATAATGCAATTTGTAATGTCATTTGATAATGTCATCGTAATGTCATAATATCTGATACACAATTTATAATGTCATTGTAATGTCATCGGTAATGTCATAATATCATTGATAACACAATTTATATATGTCATTGATAATATAATTTCTAATGTCACTTAACATGTCACTGATAATATAATTTATCATATAATTGATAAAATCTTTGGTAATATTTTCTAATATCATTTCTGATATAAATTCTAATGTCATTGATAATATCACTGAAACATCATTGATAACATAATTTATATCATTATAGTATCACTAATAATGTCATTTATAATATCATTGATAATATCATTGATAATATCATTGGTAATATATTTTTTAATGTCATTGATAATATCATTTATGTCATTGATATGTCATTGATAATATAATTTATAATAAAGGAAAGAACCCATGAAGCCCTCATGCCCCCCAACAGCGCAGAGGACCGGGATGAACCCAGCAATTCCTGATATTATTCCCAGTGGCCTCTCTGGGGCTGTGGGCAGGATCCTGAATTTACCTTGGTGTCACCGCAGAAAAAATTCTCCAGCCTTGGGATCTTCACCCTCACCGTGGGAGCAGCAGGGATGGAGCCAGGAGCTGCAGGAGCTCCTTGGGGGAGGAGGGATGAAGCCCAGAAGATCTAGGAGCTTTTTGGAGAAGCAGGGAAGGAGCCCAGGAACCCCTTGGGGGAGCTCCTTGGAGCCCGGGAGAGCCAGGAGGGAATGGGGATAGAGCCCAGAGCTACAGGAGGAGCAGGGAAGGAGCCCAGGAACCCCTTGGAGAAGCTCCTTGGAGCCCAGGAGTGCAGGCTCCTTGGAGGAATGGGGAAGGAGCCCAGGAACCCCTTGGAGAAGCTCCTTGGAGCCCAGGAGTGCAGGAACTCCTTGGAGGAATGGGGAAGGAGCCCAGGAACCCCTTGGAGAAGCCCTTGGACCAGGAGTGCAGGAACTCCTTGGGGGAGTGGGGATAGAGTTCAGGAGACACAGGAGGAGCAGGAAAGGAGCCCAGGAGCTCCTTGGAAGAGCAGGAAAGGAGCTCAGGAGATGCAGAAACTCCTTGGGGGAGCAGGGATGGAGCCCAGGAGCTCTTGAAGGAGCAGCGAGAGATGCCAGGAGCTGCAGGAGGAGCAGGGAAGGAGCCCAGGAGATCCAGAAGCTCCTTGAAGGAGCAGGAAAAGATCTCAGGAGCTGAAGGAGGAGCTCCTTGGAGGAGCAGAAGATCCCAGGAGCTCCTTGGAGGAGCCAGGAAGGAGCTCAGGAGATGCAGAAACTCCTTGGGGGCGTGGGGATGGAGCCCAGGAGCTCCTTGAGGACAGCAGAAGATCCCAGGAGCTGCAGGAGGAGCAGGGAAGGAGCCCAGGAGATGCAGAAACTCCTTGGGGGAGCAGAGATGGAGCCCAGGAGCTCCTTGAAGGAGCAGAAAAACCAGGAGCTGAAGGAGGAGCTCCTTGGAGGAGAGAAGATCCCAGGAGCTGCAGGAGGAGCAGAGAAGGATCCCAGGAGATCCAGCAGCCCTTGGAGGAGCAGGAGAGATCCCAGGAGCTGCAGGAGGAGCTCCTTGGAGGAGCAGGTGGATGCCCACGGGCGAAGGGCAGCGAGTGCAGCCCGGCTTCCGCCCTCCTCCCCTCCCTTCCTACCCAGGGATGGAAAATTCCATCAGCTTCGCACTGAATGTGACCAGAAGAGCTGTCACAATAGCTTTGGGTTTTTTTTTTTTCTCTAAAGGTGAAGATCAATGGGCAGAGATAAAGCTCATCATTATCTGAAGGTTCCCACACAAGTGGGAGGTGGCCACAAACCCCAGGTAAGTCCCTTCCTCCCCACAGAACGTCACTGCAGGCTCTGAGATCCAACGGGCCCGAACTGAGATCTAAAATTAAAACTGGTTTTTGGGTGACAAGGCCAGAAACGCTGCCCTGAGCAAGAGCTGCCGTTTGAATTTGGGAGTCTTGGAATTCCCAAGAACTCCACAAAAATAAGTGAACGCATTTCTGCTCCTTTGGAGGTGCCACCATCAGTGGCCAGAAGGACTTGAGGGCACATGAAATTTGTTTTAAAAACAAATTGTGTCATTTGGTTCATTTTTTGTCATTTATAAAAGACAAAATCCCGGCTCTGCAGACGCTGCAGTCACCGCTGTCACCAAATCCACGACAACACTTCCAGAGGAAAAGCAGAGCAAATCCTTATAAAAACAGGATTTCCCCTCATTTTCCAAATCCGTTTTCCAGCAAAAACCTGTCAGGAAAGAGCCTCCTCCTCTATCTGATATTCCCAATCCGCCTGTATTTGATATTCCCAATCTTCCTGTATCTGATATTGCCAATCCTTCTGTAATCAATATTCCCAATTCTCCTGTATCTGATATTCCCAATCCTCCTGTAGTTGATAATCCCAATCCTCCTGTATTCAACATTCCATTTTCCTGTATTTATCATTCTCCTGTATTGATATTCCCAATTCTCCTGTATTTGATATTCCAAATTCCCCTGTATTTGATATTCCCAAACCTTCTGTATCTGATATTCCCAATACTCTTGTATCTGATATTCCCAATTCCATCATTTTTTCACCAATCTGTTTCACAACACCCAACCCACCATATTTTGCACAGACTGAAACTTCCAGGATCCCCATTCTCCTGCTCCTTTGCAGCTGTAAATTATTCCTGATTTCCTGACCTGACTCAGGCCCTGACCCTCTCTCTGAGCCCCAGACACTCTCACCAGCAGTGAATCCCACGGGATTTTGCAGACCCAGCCGGATTCCAACCCTAAAAATTATCCTGCTTTAAGCAGACGGATTTAAACCAAGTCCAGCTCTCCCTCTCTTTCTCCCAATCTTTTCCTGACCCTAATCCAGCACGAGCCCTTCCAGAATTCAGGGCTGGAGGGTCCCATTTACCAAAATTTCTGCAGGAACTGAGCAAAACTCACGTCGTGGTTCCGTTCCTGCTCCAGACCATTCCACGGAGGCAGTCAGGGAAATGTAGCAAATCCAGGAGCACAAATCCCTGCATGTGGCACCTTTACTCTCCTGTGGTCACAAACTGTGTCTGCCCACTCCTGTACGGGTCCAAGGCCAGGCTGGACATTGGGGTTTGGAGCACCCTGGGACAGTGGGAGGTGTCCCATGGCAGGGCTGGCACTTAAAATCCATTAAAATCCCTTAAAATCCCTTCCAACCCAAACCATTCCGCCATTCTCTGATTTAATGACAATTTCCCAGCAGGAACGCTGTCACCCTTAACTTCTTTCACAGAAATCACACCATAAAACCTCAATTTCTCCAAAAACTTCCTTTTTTCCCCCTTTCTTAATCCCCCAAACCATCCCACCCCGGAGGTTCCTCTGCCCAAACTCACGTGCCCCAAGCGCTCCCGGCCCTGCCCGCTCACGTCTCTCAACCATTAATTGCTAATACCAAGATTTTTCTCTCTGAGGTTTCCCTTTCGCTCTGCCATCACAGGAAATGAGTGAAACTTCTGAAGATTAAAAAAAAAAAAAAAATTGTGAAGGTTTTTTTTTTTTTTTTTTTTTCAGGCACGGTCACGAGTTTCTGTAACGGTGCCGCCAACCCACGGGCGCTGAAACCGCTCGTTTCCACCCCAAATCGTGGCTCTCTGTGCCCGAGGCTGCAGGGTTCTTATCAGGGCTTTATCAGCCTCAAAATAATGGGTAAATAAAGTTCTAAATGAGGAGTTTTGTCTGAAACTGAACATGAGACAAATTTAGGGTTCCTCCGCTAAAGCTCCTTCCAGGGTTGTGCCTGAACAGCAAAAATCAGCAGCCAGACCATGACAGAAATCAGAAAAAAACAGTGAATTCTGTATTCCATCCCTGATGATTCCAATTATTGCAATATCCCAATTATTGCAATATTAATAATCGCAATATTTCACAGAAAGCAGGAGCAGTTTCTTGGCTCCACAAAAAAATAAAGTTAATTTTCCTTCTCAAAACACAATTCTGCATTAACTGCTCTTTACCTGACTTTCTGCTTTTAATTAATCCTTACCTGATTTTATGCTAATTAATTACACATTACCTGGCTTTCTGCTATTAATTAATCCTCACCTGATTTTTTGCTCATTAACTGTACCTTAACTGACTTCCTATTACTATTTACACCGTACCTGACTTTTTATTATTAATCACATCATATCTGTTTTTCTGCTTATTAATTATTCCTTACCTGGCTTTCTGCTATTAATTAATCATAACCTGATTTTATGCTAATTAATTACACCTTCCCTGGCTTTCTGCTATTGATTATTCCTCACCTGATTTTTTTGCTAATTAACTGCACCTTAACTGATTTTCTTTTATTATTTACACCTCACCTGGCTTTTTATTATTAATTACCCCTTACCTGGTTTTCTGCTATTAATTATTCCTTACCTGGCTTCCTCCTATTAATTAATCTGATTAATTGCACAGTTTTGGGGAAGGAGGGAGCTGTGAGCTGGCACTGATTTCAGCAGACCCAGGGCAGGTTATTCACTAAAAAAGGTTTCACCCAACCCATATTTTAGGTCTGAGGGAACCCCAGGAGATGGGAAGAGTCCCAAATTCCTCCAAAAAAATCCAAATTTAGGGGGTTTTTCACCCCAAAGTTGCTGAGGCCACATTGATGTGGCAGCACAATAAGAGAACCCCTCAAACCAACCCAACCCAAGTGAAAACATCCCTGGGGATCGATCAATCAATCAATTAATTAATTAATTACGGTGAGAAAGGTGGAAGAGCAGCATTGGGCTGTTTTCTAGAGACTTCTGCTTCAGGAAAAATCAGGGCAGGAAAGGCAACACTTTGTTACTTCCAAGATGTTTTACAGATGCTCAGGGGAAAAAAAAACCCTGGAAATTAATACAAATTTTCCCAATTTCTGCAGTTTTTCTGGAAGCCTGTGTGAGCTAAATGTGCCTCGTTATGTGGAAGTCTCAGTTTTTAATTAAAGAGAAATATGGGGCCTCAAAAAACTGAAAACCTGACCGCACAAACAAAACAAAACCAAAAGTTCTTCACCTTTGATTTTCTCACTCAACATCATTTGAATTCAGCTTTTAAAGACAAACTACAAAGGAATTCAGGTTGGGATTGGGATATTTCTGGAAATAATTGATGGTTTAGGGTCTTTTTGAGGCACCTTAAAGTTGTCTGAATTTTAAAAGTGGGGCTTTTAAAATGAAACCTGGTACATGTGGCAGCCAGAAATGCCAGAAATTGGAGGAATTAATAATTTCTGCCCATATCTGCAGGTTCTCCCCCTCCTGCTGGCATGGAAGTGACCCTACAATTAATTATTGCAATAATTAATGCGAGAGGGCTCTAATATGGGATAATTGGCACAGACGACACTGAGGAATTCCCTTCTCCTGACAAATCTTTGGTTGCCCCCAATAAATGTTTCTAGAGCAAAATGTAAACTTAGAGTGGCAAAAAAATGATAACATTTCAGTATTTTTTAAAAATTAATCTTTTATTCTCTCTGCTACAGCCAAGGGCTTTTGCCTGGAGGTTCCAACCTTTGTGTGGGCACCCAGTTATGACTTTTTTAGTCTGGGAAGACCCCAAAAATGTTATTTTCAAAGGTTTTTATCAGCAGAATAATTATTTACTCTCGATTTTTCTGGAATACAAAGCAATGCTGGCGGATAAAATCATCACAGTGGAAAGAACGGGCACAAAAATGTCCGATTTTGATAACGAGAAAAATAAAGTGGAAAAACACAATAAAATCTACAAATATCAGCACCTCCACCTGAGGATGGGAGAAGGAATTAGTCCCAATGCCCTGAGTGTCCCAGGTCCCTGAGTGTCCCAAATGGTCCCCGATGTCCCCGAGTGTCCCTGAGTGTCCCTGAGTGTCCCCAAGTGTCCCCAAGTGTCCCCAAGGCCCCTGAGTGTCCCTGATGTCCCAAGTGTCCCAGGGTCCCCGAGTGTCCCAGTGCCCCTGAGTGTCCCCATAGGGTCCCCGAGTGTCCCCAAGTGCCCCTGAGTGTCCCAGCCCTGGTGTCCTCACCCCCGCCCGGGGACAGCCTGAACCCCACACATGGCCCTGGCTCCTTTTAGGCTTTTTTTTCTTACTTTTTTTTTTCCCCACTTTTTTTTTTGTTTGTTTTTTGGTTGCAGCAGCGATGTCGCGATTCCGCAAGGGCGGTGACAGAGCGGTGACAGAGCGGGGCGGGCAGGGGGCTCCGGCAGAGGGGGAGGAAATTTGGGGATGAAATTGGAGCTCCAAAGGGCTGGGGAAGGTGTGGGGTCACCCAGGAGAGGGTGAGGAACCCGGGAGGTGACAGCAGCACGGAGGGTGGAGGAGGAGGAGGAGGAGGAGGAGAGGAGGAGGAGGAGGAGGAGAAAAGAGAGGAGAAGGAGAAGAGAAGGAGAAGGAGAAGAGAGAGGAGAAGGAGAAGGAGAAGGAGAAGGAGAAGGAGAAGAGAGAGGAGAAGGAGAAGGAGGAAGGAGAAGGAAAAAGTATGGAGGAAGAGGAGAGGAAGGGGAAGGGAAGGGAAGAGGAAGAGGAAGAGGTAGAGGAGAGGAAGAGGAAGAGGAAGAGGAAGAGGAAGAGGAAGAGGAAAGAGGGAAGAGAGGAAGAGAAGAGGAAGAGAAGAGGAAGGGGAAGGGGAAAGGGGAAGGGAAGGGGAAGGGAAGAGGAAGAGGAAGAGGAAGAGGAAGAGGAAGAGGAGGAGAAGATGAAGATGAAGGGAAAGAGGAAAGGAAAGGAAAAGGAAAAGGAAAGAAAAGGAAAAGGAAAAGGAAAGGAAAGGAAAAGGAAAAGGAAAAGGAAAAGGAAAAGGAAAAAAGGAAAGGAAAAGGAAAAGGAAAAGGAAAAGGAAAAGGAAAAGGAGGGCTTGATGGATATAGCCACAGAAACATCACAAATATTGAATTAAATGTCATTTTAAATCTCGTTTTAAGCAAGATCAGCACACGCAGAGTGGCACCAACAAACAGGGGTGCTCAGGGCTGGTGTTCCCAGATGTCCCTTTATTGACAAATCTACGGGGACAGGGCAAAATCTGGGCTGAAGGCGGACCCAGTTAATGAATTGATCCCAATCAATCCCAAAATCAAAGACAGGGAAGGATTCTTTCTCAATATTGGATCCAAATCTCTGCAGAGATTCCAGTTTCATTCAGAGCAGTGGGTGTCAGCAGATTTGATTTGATTTTACTTCTATTCTATCCTATTCTCTCCTATTCTATTCTATTTCTATTCTATTCTATTCTATTCTATTCTGTTCTGTTCTATTCTAATTTCATTCTATATTACTTTATTTTTTTCTATTTCATATTATTTTATTTAATTCTATTCTATATGTTATGATTTTATTCCATATTATTTTCTTCTCTAATATTTTACCCTCTATTATTTTATTCTGTTTTATTTTTCACTGCTTCTGAGAGGCTGAACGTGAGCAAGGGAGACAGAGGAAATGTCTTTTTTCCCAGGAAATCAGGCCTGGGCTGTAGAGGTCACTCTTCTCTCTCATTGCTCCCAAAAAGGGGAATCAGGAGGATCCTGACTGAACTTTGGACATCGGCTCCTGTAAATGAAAGATCCTGCAAGGCTCCTTTTCTAGTGAATGGGAAAAGAGGAATTTTGTAGGTTCTGATCTGATTTAGATTTTTGTCTTGAGAAGAAAAAGTGCATCCTGTCATCTTTTTATTGGTTACATATTATGGAAATGAAATGAAATTAAATATGTTTTGATATAAAATGAAATTAAATATAAATAAATAAAATAAAATATATAAATAAATTAAATAAATTAAATATCATGTCATGAAATGAGAGATCATATCATGTAATGTAATGTAATATATATAATGTAATGTAATCTAATATATATAATATAATTGTAATGTAGTGCAATACAATGTGATGTAATGAATATAATATATTATATTCTATAAGGTGATTTATTTTTTTGTCTGGCAAGATAGAAATTTCCTTCAGAAATGCCAATTTTGCCAGAAATGTTTTTTATCTCTGAAGGAATGAGATTCTGGCATAAAGATCCTTGCTGCTCCAGCAGCTGGAGTTGAAAAGCAGCATTTTAAATGGATTGTTTTGAAAAGAGAATAAAGCAGTTTTAGGGAAATTCAATGATTTTAAGGAAGTGCAGGGGACAGGGATGAGCCCATCATATCCGGCTGTTAAAGATATTAAAAAATAAAAAATAAATAAATAAAATAAAATAAATAAAATAAATCCCTGCATTGCAATTTTTCAGGATTCAGGTAACTTCATCCCTGGACAGTCTGCCATGGAAAAAAAAAAAAAAAAAACCAAAAAACAAAACAAAACAAAAAAAAAACAACCTGTGAAATATTTTGTTCAAACCAGTTTTCCACAGAAATGTGAATTTTTAACCAAAGGAGAATTTTTCCACAGCAACCCCCAAGTTTCAATTCAAACCGAATTTCATAACAGCAGTTTGGGAACCACCCTCAGTTGTTCTCCCTCTCCCCAGCGGTTTCCAGCTTGGACAATCAAAACTTTGCAGACAAAAGAAAAAAATTCCCCAAAACCACTCTTTATTTCCCAGGGTTTGAAAAAACCCTCCAAATGTTGCAAAGAGAGAAATCCTCCAAACCCAAAAAACCTTTTTCTCTTTTCTGCTGACAAAATCGTGCAGGAACTGAGGATATTTTCCCAGCTCCACGAATTCGTGGCACCACCAGATTTTTCTCTGCAGGAGCATCTCCCACCCCTCCCTGGGGGATTTTTGTGGTTCAAATCCTCTGATCCCACTGTTTCCCCTCCTAAACCAAAGCAGAGCTGAGCAGACTCGATTTTTAAAGTCAGTCTCACTTTTCCTGCTGAGATGTTGCCTCTGAACCTCATCTGTGTGAGTAAAAGTGCTCGTAGAAATCCAGTTTTAATTTAAAAAAAAAAAAAAAAAAAAAAAAAAAGTGGGACCTCAAAATACAGGACAGGCAAAAAACAGCATAAAACCCCAACCCCACAAACAAAACCAAACCAGAAGTCATTTACATTTGATTTTCTAACCAATTGAATTCAAATTGGCTTTTAAGGCAAACTGCAAAAAATCGAGTTGGGATGGGTATTTTCGGAAATGAGATGAAGGTGAGGGCTCACTTTTCCTGCTGAGCTGTTGCCTCTGAACTTCATCTGTGTGAGTTAAAGGTGCCCCAGTGGAAGTCTCAGCATTTAATTAAAAAAAATTAAAAATGGGGCCTCAAAAATGGATTGGGCAAAAACCACCACAAAACCCGACCCCACAAGCAAAACAAACCAGAGTTATTCAATTTGATTTCTAACCAACAAATTTAATTCAACTTTTGAAGACAAACTGCAAAGGAATTCTAGTTGGGATTGGGATATTTTCTGGAAATAGTGGATGGAGGTCAGATCTCACTTTTCCTGCTGAGATGTTACCTCTGAACCTCATCTGTGGGAGCTAAAGGTGCCTCATTAGGTAGAAGTCTCAGCTTTTAATTAAAAAAATTTGGGGCCTCAAAAATGGGATGGGCAGAAAACCACCAAAACCCCAACCCCACAAATAAAACAAAACAAACCCAGAGTCATTCACATTTGATTTTCTAACCCAACATAATTTGAATTCAACTTTTGAAGACAAACTGCAAAGGAATTCGAGTTGGGATTGGGATATTTTCTGGAAAAAATGGAAAGAGGTCAGATCTCACTTTTCCTACTGAGATGTTGCCTCTGAACCTCATCTGTGGGAGCTAAAGGTGCCTCATTAGGTAGAAGTGTCAGCTTTTAATTACAAAAACATTTGGAGCCTCAAAAACAGGATGGGCAAAAACCACCAAAATTCCAACCCCGCAAACGAAACAAAGCCTCAAGTTCTTTGCATTTGATTTTCTAACTCAACATCATCCGAGTTCAACTTTTGAAGAAAAACTGCAAAGAATTCGAGTTGGGATTGGGATATTTTCTGGAAATAATGGACAGAGGTCAGGTCTCACTTTTCCTGTTGAGATGTTGCCTTCAAACCTCATCTGTGTGAGTTAAAGGTGCCCCAGTGGAAGTCTCAGCTTTTAATTAAAAAAAAAAATTGGGGCCTCAAAATACAGGATGGGCAAAAAACACCATCAAAACCCCAACCCCACAACAAAACCAAACCAGAAGTCATTCACATTTGATTTTCTAACCCAACATAATTTGAATTCAACTTTTGAAGACAAACTGCAAAGGAATTCGAGTTGGGATTGGGATATTTTCTGGAAAAAATGGAAAGAGGTCAGGTCTCACTTTTCCTGTTGAGATGTTGCCTCTGAACCTCATCTGTGTGAGTTAAAGGTGCCTCCTTAGGTAGAAGTCTCAGCTTTTAATTAAAAAAAAATTTGGGGCCTCAAAAACAGGATGGGCAAAAACCACCACCAAAACCCTGACCCCACAAACAAAACAAAACCAGAAGTCATTCACATTTAATTTTCTAATGCAATATCATTTGAGTCCAGCTTTCAAGACAAAATACAAAGGAATTTGAGTTGGGATTGGGATATTTTCTGGAAATAATGGACAGAGGTCAGGTCTCATTTTTGCTGCTGAGCTGTTGCTCTGAACTTCATCTGTGTGAACTAAAGGTGCCTCATTACGTAGAAGTCTCAGCTTTTAATTACAAAAAAAAATTTGGGGCCTCAAAAATGGGATGGGCAGAAAACACCACCAAAACCCTGACCCCACAAACAAAACAAAACCAGAAGTCATTCACATTTGATCTTCTAACCCAACATAATTTGAATTCAGCTTTTGAAGACAAACTGCAAAGGAATTCGAGTTGGGATTGGGATATTTTCTGGAAATAATGGACGGAGGTCAGGTCTCATTTTTGCAGCTGAGCACAGGACCAGGCGCTTCTCCATCCTCCTCCCCTGCACCCCAAAACCCAAATCCCAGCTCTACCACCACCCTAATTCCAGCTCAGCTGGGCTTTTCCACTTTTTTATCCTTATTTTACCAAGTTAAGGGTTAAGAAGGCGTTTTTTGAGTGTCGGGAGGGAGCGGGAAGAGCCACAACAGCGTTTTTAGGGCAAAGCCGCCCTCAGGCTCGCCCAGAAGAATAGGGCCTGTCTGCAGCTCCTCAGCAAACCCTGCCAACTCCTGCAGGGCTTCCGTGACATTTCATCCCAAATGAAGCCAGACCCATCCCGCAGGAGAGAAGGAAACTCGGCCAGAACTGGGGAGGGACCTGCAGGATTCACACAGCGGGGGAAGGTTTGGGATCGGGAGGTGGATTTGGGGCTGGACCAAGGGGATGATCCAATGCTGAGCTGGGGTCTCGTTCCTCCTCCTGAAGGGTTTGGAATTGGGATGGATCTGGAAGGGTTTGGAATTGGGATGGATCTGGAGGGGTTTGGAATTGGGAATGATCCAGAGGGGTTTGGAATTGGGATTGATCCAGAGGGATTTGTAATTGGGATGGATCCATAGGGGGTTGGAATTGGGATGGATCCAGAGGGGTTTGGAATTGGGAATGATCCAGAGGGGTTTGGAATTGGGATGGATCCAGAGGGGGTTGGAATTGGGATGGATCCAGAGGGGGTTGGAATTGGGAGATCCGGTGGTTGAATTGGATGATCTGGAGGGGTTTGGAACTGGGATTGATCCAGGATTTTGGCAGGACCCAAAGGGGCTGCAGAGCTCCCTGTCCCACAGAGGATCTGGGATTTTGGCAGGAATCAGGGGAATTGCTGCCCCTGTCCCACAGGGGATCCAGGATTTGGGCAGGACCCATCCATGGGGAATTGCTGCCCTTGGACACAGCCTTGGAGAAAGAACGGGGCAGCATGAGGGGCTGTAGCTCCCACCCAGCAGCTCTGTGGAATGACCTCCCCAAATTCCCATAATTTCATTTTTGAGAAGAATGACCTCCCCAAATTCCCATAATTTCATTTTTGGAAAGAAGGACTACCCCAAAATTACCAATTATTTCATTGCTGGGAAGAAATGACCCACCCAAACCCCCAAATTCCCATCATTTCACTGTTGTGAAGAATGTCATGTACAAATTCCCATAATTTCCTGGCTGGGAAGAATGACCCCACAGATTCTCAATATTTCACTTTTGGAAAGAATGACCTCTCCAGATTCCCAATATTTAATCACTGGGAAGAATGACCTCACCAAATTCCCAACATTTCATCGCTGGGAAGAATGACCTCCTCAAATTCCCATAATTTCGTTTTTGTGAAAAGAATGACCTCCCCAGAATTCCCAATAGCTCATCATTGGAGGAAGACTCCACCAATTCCCATATTTCATTGTTGGCAGAATACCTCCCAAAATTCCATATATTCATCAATGAGGCAAATGACCTCGGCCCAAAATTCCAGGTTGCTGGGAAGAACGACCTCCACAAATTCTCATCACTTTCCATGTCAACTCTGCCTATGAATCTGTTTTTCCTTTATTTTGTTTTTCCTGAGCCTGGGATTCCATTGAGGCATCTGGATCCATCGTGGCCCCAGGGACAGAGGGACAATTGTGGAAGGAGTGTCCTTCTCCAGCAGTGTGAGCTTCCATTTCTATCCTGTCCAGCTGGATTTCTCCATCCTCTGATCCCTGAGTGGAAGAGGAACAATTGGATGTGGAAGGAAACGAGACCCATTTCAGGGACATGGCCAGAAAAGCACAACAAAAATCCCTAAATCTGAAAAAAAAAGCAGGAATTCTTGCTTAGTGGAAGCTTTAATCATTGATTTAGAAAAGCGAATTAAGAAAAGCTAAAGGAGAGATTTTTCTATATTTCTAAAGTTAAAGCAGCAGAGATAAAAGTGATGAAAGAAGTGAAAATGAAATTAAAATCCCCCTTTAAAACACAGTTTGCACATGGAATATCCCCTGAAATATTCCCTGTGCCAAGATCCCACTGCAGATTTTTACATTCTGCCCCAAAAATCCTTCCTTTTGTTCTCCTTTCAGTATTTTCAGCCCCTCCCAGTGCCAGCTCAGTCGGGATTTTTCTGCCTGTGCCAGAACAGCTCCGGGGTGTTAAACTGGCTGCCCTAAATAGCAGATCTCAGCCATCTGCACAGGATTTTTTTCCTCTTATCTGAATTTTTGCTGCTTCACGTTTGGCGAAATGGGTGCTGAATTTGGGGATCTGATGGCAGGATTCGATATCTGCCTTCCTGTGTCTTTTTTTAACCCATTTTTAGGTCCATTGAACATTTTTTCCACCCTTTTTTCTCTTATTTGTTGAAGCAAGAGCACATGAAAGAAACGACTTTCCCCTTTTCCACTGGTTGTGGGAGATATTTTATCTTTTATTAATCACAACAACTCTTTCCAACCAGTATTTTTACTTTGCTTTTGAAACTGATGAATATCTACCAGTTAAATTTTTAACGTAAACATTATTTTTGTCATTTCCTCATTTCTGTGATTCCCTTATTCTCATGAGTCCCTTATTTTCTATGATTCCCTTATTTTTGTAATTCCCTTATTTCTATGATTCTCTTATTTTCATTACTCCCTTATTTTGGTCATTCCCTTATTTTTGTGATTCCCTTATTTCTGTGATTCCCTTATTTTCATAACTCCCTTATTTCCGTAATTTCCGTATTTTTGTGATTCCCTTATTTTTAGTCATTCCCTTATTTTGGGATTCCCTTATTTTCATGATTCCTTTATTTCTGTGATGCCTTAATTTTCATCATTCCCCTATATTTGGGATTCCCTTATACTTTTGCCCACAGCCACTTTCATTTCCTCCCAAAAGATGTGTCTTAAAAGAAGATAAAACTCATTTGCTGTGAGATTCACCGAAGCAGAACAAAATGTGTTCAAACCTGTAAATTTAATGAATATTAATTTTACATCGGGGCATTGCTGTGCAACGATGAGGCAAATTCCCAGAGTATTATGGGGTTGGATTTTGGGAATTGGATTTTGGGAATTGGATTTTGGGAATTGGATTTTGGGAAGCTGTGTATTTTTTAATCACAGTTTTGTGAGCAAGAAAGGAAGAAGGATAAATCAGAGGCAGAGAACATGAAATTTCACACAAAATGATGGAATTAAGGTTGGAAAAGACCTTTGAGACCATCAACCCAACACCACCATGGCCACCACCAAGTGGTGCCACATCTGTGCCACATCTGCAGGTTTTTGGAACACTTCCAGGGATGGGGACTCCACCACGGCCCCTTCCAGGGCCTGACCACCCTTTCATGAAGAAATTCCACCCAAAATCCAACCTAAACCCACCCTGGAGCAACTCAAGGCCATTTCATCACTTTTTCCTGGGAGAAGATAAGGAGATATCAACCCCCACCTCAAAACGTTCTCCACACCCACTCAGGATTTTTTATTCATTTCAAGTCAAAGGCTGAAAGGAATGTTTGCCATTCCAGTTTAATTCCCAAAATTCCCCGTCACGTGGCTGGAATCTGCCCAGGATGGTGCTTCACATGGGTTTGTAGGTTTGGGGAAGGAGCTGCTCCACCACATCCCCATTCCCATCACCCCAAAGGATGTGGGAGCCACCACAGCCCTGCCAGGACCGTTCCCCACACCCACTCCCCAACCCCAGGAATAAATGACTTGACCTGGACGGGGAATTTTCCACCAGAGGAGTTTTCCACCCCAAAACGCTGACGAGGCCCAACCGAAGGGTTCCCAGGGACGGTTTTTATTCCATCAGAGCTTTTGTTGGAAATCAAACAGAACCTCATCCAGGTGCTCAGGTGGGTCCTGCAAATCCTGACAGCTCAGCCCCTGCCCACACAGCCCTGGCCTTCCAGGATTTCCCAGCTGTTTGCACCTTCCAGGACCTGGCTCATCCTTCTTCCTTCCTGTGCAATGGGTCCACGGCAGATTTGACCAGTTAAAATCCCAGAATGGTTTGGGTTGGGCTGGATCTTCAAATTCAGGTGAAATTCATCCCTTCCCTTGCAATTTGGGAGAGAGAAATTCAGAAGGGAGATTCGAGTAAAACAGAGGGAGATGAGTGATGCAGGGAAGGAGGAAAAGAGAGGATTTGGGGAAGTTTTTTGGAAGAGCAGCAGCTCCAAACTCCAAATCTCCTCCTCATCTGCTGAGATCGGGCAGGGACGGGGCTGAAGGTCCAGCAGGGAGCGAGGCAGGGCTGGGTAAATAAATCCCTGCTGTGGTCAGGCCAGAGGAGCTGCAGGAGCTGGAGATGACCCCTCTGAGGGACTCAGTCCCTCTGGCATGACAGAGCAGGGACAATCAGAGCCTGAATTACAGCGAAATTCCCCCCAGACCTTGCACATCCCAAAATCTGGAACCACAAAGTCACAAAGCTCTGATTTCAAGTGCTGCTCGTCTCACTCCTGTTTTATTTTCCCCCCTTCCAGCATTTCCTGATGTTTTTCAAAGCTCTTGGAACAGGCAGCGACCCAAATCACCCAGCCCAGGCAGGACAAACCCTTTCCCTCGGGTTTCTGGCATAACCCCAAGGGATTGATGCCCTGTTTTGCAGGGTGTGGATACACAAAATTGTCTCCAGCTAAACCAGAAATTTCTCTGGGAATTCTTCTCTGGCACTTTCCTTTCCCCCTTTGAAAAAAAAAAAAAAATAAAAACAGCCTCAAATTAACTGAAAATTTATTGCAAGGAACCATCTCAAACCAGAAAAGGGATTTGTTTTGAAAGCAAAGTCCAAACAAAATATTTCAAGTAGAAAACACACTGAAACTTTTTTTTTTTTTTTCCTAGCAGAAGAGGCTGCTTTCTCCAGAGGAAAACATGACAGAGAGGAGGAATTTTAATTTTCCTGTCTCTGCCCTGAGTGACTGAACTCAGTTTCTCCTCTGGTCCCTGTTTTCCTCTCTGCTGGGAGGGAAAATACATCCAGAGTTCCACACTGGGGATTAATAGGATTGAGGGAGAAAATACCACATAAAAAATTGGTATTGCTGGAGGCTTTAATCCAAACCAGGAAAGAAAAACTTGATTTTTATCCAACCTTTTATCAGCTTTTATCCAACCTGGCTGCGTGACTGCTCTAATTCAGGTGTTAATGATGTCAATGACCTGAATGCTCCCCAAAACCTCCATTTTCAGCCCAAATCTTCCCCTCTCACCGAGGTTTTGGGCCGTGCCCTGACCTGTTTATTTCACCCAGGACAAGGTGCTGGTGGGGAGCTGCTCGGTGGCTTTTGCTGCCAGGAGATGGTGAGAGATAAATTCTCTCGTGCTCACAGCATCTCCCACCTCCTCCTTCCTCTGCTCCCCAACCCTCGCAGCCTCTCTGCAGCACAGCCAAGCCCTGCAAAAAAACCACCTGGGACCCACAGCACACCCAGCTCAGCCTTTTTTTTTGCAAGAAAACCTGTAAAAACCTCAATTTCTGCAGAAAAACCGGCCCAAAGGTGACCAGGTTGGGTAAGGAGAGCATCAATGAGAAAAATCCTGGCCTGAAATAAAGGGAAATTATATTTATTTTCTGGCCATATTATATTATTTGTGTTGGAAATAATAAAACTTTTAAAATAAATTTTAGTTGATGGAATTAACCATCACCAATATCTTAATTATCGATAATGTGTTGTTCTTGGGCAAGGAGAACATCAAGGAGGAGAATCCTGACCTCAATTATATTATGTAGAGGGAAAATTATATTTATTTCCTTTTTAGCACGTAAGAAATGATAAAACTTTCAAAATGAGCATCAGTTAAATGTTTTAATTATATTTTGGTTAATTAACCATCACCAATATATTGATTATAGAATCACGCTCTTCTTGGGCAACAAAAAAGCATCAGAGGAAATGCTGGCTGAGTGAGGGAATTATATTTATTTTCTGGCCAGCCTGTTGGAAATTATAAAACTTTTAAAATAAATTTTAGTTGATGGAGTTAACCGTCACCAATATATTAATTATAGACAATGTTGTTCTTGGGAAAGGAGAACATCAAGGAGGAGAATCCTGACCTCAATTATATTATATAGAGGGAAAATCACATTTATTTCCTTGTTAGCATGTAAGAAATGATAAAACTTTTAAAATGAGCATCAGTTAATTGTTTTAATTATATTTTAGTTAATTAACCATCACCAATATATTGTTTATAGAAACGTGCTCTTCTTGGGCAACAAAAGCATCAAGAAGGGAAATCCTGGCCTGAAGTAGAGGGAAATTATATTTATTTCCTTGTTAGTGTGTTGGAAATGATAAAACTTTTAAAATAAACTTCAGCTAATGGTTTGAATTAAGTTTTAGCTAATTAATCATCACCAATATATTAATTATACACAATATTGTTGGGCAAGGAAAGCATAAAGGAGGGAAATCCTGACCTAAAGTAGAGAGAAATTACATTTATTTCCTTGTTAGCATGTAAAAACCAACAAAACTTCTGAAATTAGTTTAGTTAACTGCTTTAATTACATTTTATTTAATTAATCATCACCAATATATTAATTACAGACAACATGCTGTTCAAAGTCCTAGCACTTTGCCAAGCAGCTTTTGTGGGATCACAGCCTGGAAAAAGCCCTAAAACTGTTAAATTTTGCCGAGCTGACCCTGATAAGCTGCAAGGAACATTTTCTGCTTTTTGTGCTAAAAATGCACCAAAAGGTGAGGAAATTCGGGAGCAGGGGTTGTGCGGGGGCTGGGATTGTGTCAGCCCCATCCACACCCTGAAATGGGAATAAAGCAATTTTCTGACACTTAAAACGCAGCGTTGGAAGGTTTGGGATGGATTTGGGGTTTTTTGGTAACGAGCCTGAAAATGCAACAAGGATTTTTCAGAGCTCAACAATCCGAGCCACGGGATATTCAGGACATGGAATAGTTTATTTATAGAATGACTGAGTTTTAAGCTTGAAAAACAAGATTTTGTCGGCAGAGAGGATTTTTTCAGGTGGGATCTGAGAGCTGGGGGGGCAATTCTGGAATTGTTTGGTGACATCAGTGCAGGGGCACAAACCAGTGGGACCAGCCCGTCCCAGTAGCAAACCAGCTGCTCTCTGCCCTAATCTAAGGGAAAAGGGGTTTGGTGGCTCCCAGTCCTGAGTAAACTCCACCAGAAATGGGAACTCGGGAATTGCAGAAATAAGGGAAGGATGGAAATAAGGGAATGGCAAAAATAAGGGAATCATGAAAATAAGGGAATCATAGAAATAAGGGAATCACAGAAATAAGGGAATCACAGAAATAAGGGAATCATGAAAATAAACAAATCAAGAAAATAAGGGAATCACAAAAAAAAAAGGGAATTGCAGAAATAAGGGAATGACAAAAATAAAGGAATTATGAAATTTAAACATCATGAAAGTAAGGAAATCATGAAAATAAGGGAATCCCAAAAATAAGGGAATTGCAGAAATAAGGGAATGACAAAAATAAGGGAGTCATGAAAATAAAGGAATCATAAAAATAAGGGAACAACAAAAATAAGGGAATCTCAGAAATAAAGGAATTGCAGAAACAGAGAAATGACAAAAATAAGGCAATCATGAGAATAAGGGAATCACAGAAATATGGGAATCACAAAAATAAGGGAATCATTAAAATAAACAAATCATGAAAAGGCAATTGCAGAAAATAAGGGAATGACAAAAATAAGAGAATGATGAAAATAAGGGAATCACAGAAATAAGGGAATTGCAAAAATAAGGGAATGACAAAAATAAGGGAATCACAGAAATAAGGGAATCACAAAAATAAGGG
>VKON01002375.1:32136-42188 GCA_009741485.1 Malurus cyaneus samueli
CCCTTTTTTTGTGATTCCCTATTTCTGTGTTTCCCTTATTCTCATGATTGCTTATTTTTGTCATTCTCTGTTTCTGCAATTCACTTTATTTCTGAGATTCCCTTATTTTTGTTGTCCCTTTATTTTTATGATTCTTTATTTTCATGACTCCTTATTTTTGTCATTCCTTATTTCTGCAATTCCCTTATTTTTGGGATTCCCTTATTTTCAGATTTTCCTTACTTTCATGATGTTTAAATTCATTAATTCCTTTATTTTTTGTCATTCCTTATTTCTTGCAATCCCTTTTTTTTTTGTGATTCCCTTATTTTCTTGATTTGTTTATTTTCATGATTCCCTTATTTCTGTGATTCCCTTATTTTCTTTGGATCCTATTATGATTCCTACCTGTTTTTGCATTTTTCTGGGGAATCACAAAAAAAAAAGGGAATTGCAGAAATAAGGGAATGACAAAAATAAAGGAATTATGAAATTTAAACATCATGAAAGTAAGGAAATCATGAAAATAAGGGAATCCCAAAAATAAGGGAATTGCAGAAATAAGGGAATGACAAAAATAAGGGAGTCATGAAAATAAAGGAATCATAAAAATAAGGGAACAACAAAAATAAGGGAATCTCAGAAATAAAGGAATTGCAGAAACAGAGAAATGACAAAAATAAGGCAATCATGAGAATAAGGGAATCACAGAAATATGGGAATCACAAAAATAAGGGAATCATTAAAATAAACAAATCATGAAAAGGCAATTGCAGAAAATAAGGGAATGACAAAAATAAGAGAATGATGAAAATAAGGGAATCACAGAAATAAGGGAATTGCAAAAATAAGGGAATGACAAAAATAAGGGAATCACAGAAATAAGGGAATCACAAAAATAAGGGAATAGGACCTTTTATTATCAAAAATCCTGAATTTCTGGAGCTGGCACAGTTCATCCCAGGAGAACAAAGCTCTGAGATCCCAGGAAAGCTTTGGGATGGGGCAGGAAGGAGCTGTGACCCTGCCTGTGCTCCTGGGCTGGCTCAGGCTGGAGGTGGCACCACCATGTCCCTGTCCATGGGGACACCCCTGTCCCCCACAACTGCAGAGGGACAGAACCAGAATGTGGGACATCAAAACAAAACATCACAAAAAGGGTTTGGAGGACCCTGCAGGGCAGGTTTGGGGTGAGGAGCAGAGAAGGGACCTCAGGGAAGGGCTGCTCTGGCCGTGTCCCCCGGTGCCGGCGCGGTTTCGGGTTTGGCAGCGATGCTGTAGTAGTAGGAACGGATGGTGTTCTCCACAGCCACGAATCCGGGACGTTCCTCCCACCTGAGAGGGCAGAAAGGGACAAATGAAGGCACCAGAGAGGACAAAGCTGGCCTGAGGAGAGGAGGGGACACATGGGGGGAGAGCAGAAGTTCAGCCATGCCCATGCTCAGGATTTACCTTCTCTATTTTTAATGTATAATTAATGTGATAATGTCATAATAATTGAATAATTTAATGTATAATTAAGCCTGGGATTCTCCAGTGTTTAACTCCAGACTCCACAGACAGTGCTGAGCTCCTGCTCTCCCATTTTCACACAAAACAATTCCTCTGCAGCCCCAAACTCAAGGACACCTCCCTGGGCCAGGCCCCAAGAGATGGAAACAAGAGAGAATTGGGGGGAGCCAAGTTGGAGTTTTTGACTGCATTGGCTGCAGCTGCAATTGGAGGATTCAGCCCCGATTTTGTGCAAATGGACAAAAGTGAGAAAGGGTGAAAAAGCCTGTGACCCATTGTCCATGTGGGTGCAGCCCCTCGGCTGGGTGGGACTGCGGATGGCCCTAGGCCCGAAATAAACAGAACTGCTTTGGATCTCACCATTTGTCACAGCTCTGCTTTCAGGAGCCGATTTAGGCACCAGTGGCAATTTGTGATGGAGGGCTCAAAAGATCGGATTGGTGACTCCTCCAGATTCGGCCTGGCGAGGTGGAAAGTCTATAATAAAACATCTTGGGCTGAGAATCACACAGACCATAGGTCAAGGGGACACCACGGCTTTGTGTCACACCGAGAAATGTCCCTGCCGACGGGCCCAGAAGGGTTTAAGGTCCTTTTCCAACCCAATACCCCATCATTTTTGGGGTGAAGCCCATAAGGATCTGGAGGTGCAGGACTCACATTGTAGTCCAGCACTGCTGCAATCATGCGCGTTACACTGCTCGGCGGGCCTCAGGGGAACATCCAGTGCCGAACTGGCCTGTATAATGATCCTCAGGCCCTTCATCTTCTTGCAATGGGGGCAAAGAAAAGGTTAATGGGTCAGAGCTGCACGGAGGCTGGGCGGAGAGGTCCAAGCGGTCCTGGGTTCAGTCCCCCCATGGGCAGGTCACTGTGCGCACGCACGATTGAGTGTGCAATCTGGCGCAGGCCACCCTGGGACCATACCACCCATCCACAGACCCATCGCCAATCCAGCCATAGAACCCATCCTCCAGCCACGACTCACGCCATCCCATCCCATAGACCACATCCTCACAGACCCATCCACCCACAACACCCATCCCATCCCACAGCCCTGTCCCATTCATCACACCAGACCCCATCCCATGTCACTGACCTCCCACTGACCTACTCTCATCCATCGGACCCATTCCATGCCATCTCCATCAACCCTACTCCATCCCATCCCATCGCACACCACATCCCATCCACAGACTCATCATCCCAATGCATCCATCACGACCCCTATCCCACACGACATCCCCACCCACCCGCAGACCCCCATCCTCAAACCCCATCTCAAAGCTCATCCATCATAATCCCATCCAATCCAGAATCCACAGACCTCATCCCATCCCACAGATTCCATCCCATCCCACAGATTCCATCCCATCCATTCTGCTGACTCCATCCCTCACCCCATAGGGTTCCTGCCTCACTCCGTAGGGTTTTTAACCTTGTAGGGTTTCTCACCTTGTAGGGTTTCTGCCCGTAGCTGAAGGCCTCCCACATGGTCACGCCGTAGCTCCAGACGTCGCTCTTGCTGGAGAACTTGTGGAACAGGAAGCATTCGGGCGCGTACCACTTGAGGGGCCACTTGCCGGCCGTCCTGGCCTGCAGCAGAGCAGGGGGACATTCCCAGCCTGAGACCCCGAGCGCTGGGAGCTGCAGAGCCCAGCCCTGCCCTGCTGCTGCCCCTCTGTGAAATCTCAGAATCCTGGGATGGGTTGGGATGGAGGGACCTCAAAGCCCACCCAGTGCCACCCCTGCCATGGCAGGGACACCTCCCACTGTCCCAGGCTGCTCCCAGCCCCAATGTCCAGCCTGGCCTTGGGCACTGCCAGGGATCCAGGGGCAGCCACAGCTGCTCTGGGCACCCTGTGCCAGGGCCTCCCCACCCTCCCAGGGAACAATTCCTTCCCAATATCCCATCCATCCCTGCCCTCTGGCACTGGCAAGCCATTCCCTGTGTCCTGTCCCTCCAGCCCTTGGCCCCAGTCCCTCTCCAGCTCTCCTGGAGCCCCTTCAGGCCCCAAAAGGGGCTCTGAGCTCTCCCTGGATCCTTCTCCTGTCCAGGTGAGCACCCCCAGCTCTCCCAGCCTGGCCCCAGAGGGGCTCCAGCCCTGTGACCCATTCAGTGGCCGTGTCTGGGCTCATCCCAACAGCTCCTCATCCTTCCTGTGCTGGACCTCCCCAGATCCAGACACCGAATTTCAGGTGGGAACCCTCCCTGAGCTGTGCCCGGCTGGGAGGATCAGCCCTGACTCATCCTCTATCACCTTTTCCTCTGCCCCTGCATCTTCCTTGCCACCAGAGCTCTGCAAAGCTCCTTCTCCTGCCACACCAGTGGGACGGGGCATGGAGGTGCCTTGCAGAGGGGTCCATGAGGAGCCCAGATCCCTCATTTTCGGGGAGATCTCACCTCCCAACCAGAAGATTCCCGTTCCAGCCCCTTTTCTGTGCCCACATCCACCTTGTAGTCACTATCATCAGTCCCCAGAGCTCTGCAAAGCCCCTTTTCCTGCCACACCATTGGGATGGGGTATGGTGGTACAGTGCAGAGGAGTCCATGATGATCTCAGATCCTCAAATTTCTGGGGATTTCACCTCCCAACCATAAGATTCCCACTCCAGCCCCTTTTCTGTGCCCACACCCATCTTGTAGTTGCTGTCATCAGCCCCCAGAGCTCTGCAAAGCGCCTTCTCCTGTCACACCAGTGGGACAGAGCATTGTGATGCCTTGCAGAGGGGTCCATGAGGAGCTCAGATCCCTCATTTTTCGGGGAGATCTCACCCCCCAACCAGAAGATTCCCGCTCCAGCCCCTTTTCTGTGCCCACACCCACCTTGTAGTAGCTGTCATCAGCCCCCAGGGCCTTGGAGAGCCCGAAGTCGCTGATCTTGGCGTAGTGCTGGTTCACCAGCAGCACGTTCCTGGCTGCCAGGTCTCGGTGCACAAAGTTCTTCTCCTCCAGGTACTTCATGCCCATGGACACCTGGTGCATCAGCTCCACCACATTGCTCGTGGTGATCTCGTCCCTGGGGAAGGTGGGAGGAGAATTCCATAATAAAGGACCTGCTGTGATCCCTTCTGACTTTTCCAGCTGATAAGGAGGATGAAAGTGGAAAATTCAGCTCGAGAAGCATCAGCCCTGGTCCCTCACATGGAAACATTTCTATTTCTGCTCTTTTAACTTTCCTGCACTGACAGGAGTGGATTTTGAAACAGATTTTGAGGAGAAACACAGAAAATCAGCCCTGTTTTTTCCCCCACTCACTTCTTGGAAGCCAAGAACCGGTTGAGGGGCCCTCCAGAAGCCATCTCCATGACGAGCATCAGCGACTCGGCCTCGCACACGCCGATCATGCGCACGATGTAGGGGTTGTCCAGCTGGTGCATGATCTGCGCCTCCTTCATCATCTCGTCCTTCACCGTCCTCTCGTTGTTGCTCTTGAGCACCTTGATGGCCACGTCGATCTGCTTCCTGCACGGGGGGACATGGAGGGACAGGCTGAATTCAGGGGTGTCTTGGGTTCCATGGAAGGAGTAATCAAAGCTCTGTGTTCTATCACCATCTCCATGAGCTGTTAAACCAGTGGGGCAGTGCTCTTTATCCTCAGCATGACCTGATAACACCCTCTGGGGCTGTTATCATCTCTGCTCATGGGCCATCGAGGGCTCTGGGAATGACTCCTGGAACTCCATCATCCCATTGGGAGATGCCCCACCCAGAAAAGAGGAACTGGACACTGGGAATGACCCATGGAATTCCATCAGACCATGGGGAGATGCCCCGCCCAGAAAAGAGGAACTGGACATCCCTACTGGCACAGAAGCTGAGGCTCTGGGACACTGGGACACTTCTCCCACTGGATTCCCAGGGGAGAGGAGCTCGAGAACCACCCCTGGACCTCCAGAGATGGACTCGACCTGCGTGCAGGATCAGCGCTTGGATGAGAGCACATCCATCACTGCAACGGGGCTGCAGCACCATTGAACATTGACCCAGAGCACATCCATCACTGCAACGGGGCTGCAGCACCATTGAACATTGAACATTGACCCAGAGCACATCCATCATTCAAACAGGACTGCGGCCACCACTGAACATTGAACCAGAGCACAGCCATCATCCCAATGGGACTGCAGCCACCATTTAATGTCCTGCTCCCACCACCCTGCTAAACAGGGTGTCAGATTGTGTTCTGACTCTGTTAGTTCAAGCTGTTGTTTCTGTATTATTGCCTTTATTTCAATCTTTCTTATTAAATTGTAGTTCTGACTTAGAATCTCTCGCAGCACTGGTTTGCTTTCAAACTAGCACAAGGGGTCACCACTAGGAAAGGGAATCTCTTCCTGTGGGATACCATCAGACCCCTCAACAGCCCATTCTGGCAGAGCCCTGTACCGTCCTGGGGTCCAAGGATGGACAGAAGGGGTCATCTTGACCCTTCAAGTGTAGGGCAAGAGGTGCCACCACTGAATCTGGAGGTGCCTCCACTCCCACACCAGGATCTGGGTCATCTGTGCTGCTTTTCCAGCAGGAAACTGAGGCACAAGTGGGTTAGAGACCACCCTGATGGGCTCGGAGACCACCAGAAAAGGTGGCACAACTCCTCAGTGTTGCCGCTGTGGGCTGGCAGAGACAGGAGTGACATCAGGAGTTGTTCCTCCAAGCACAGGAAATCCCTTTGCACCCAGGGCAGTGCAGCTCTCCATGAAAATCCACGGGAACCCACGGAATCACAGCATTGTTTCATGATATCACGGGATTGTTAAGGTTGGGGAAAACCTCTGGGATCACCAAACTCCACCATCCTCACAAAATTCCATCACAGATTTGCTCATTTTGGGAACATTTCCAGGGGTGGTGGTGACTCCATCACCACATCCATCACCCCTGACTTTCCAGACCATCTCTTACCCACTCCATGGTCACTTTGGGGCCCATCCCGTGATAGCTGGGGACACCTTGAGCCCAGCCTGTGCTCCCCTCCTCCCCCTTGCCCAAGACCCTCACTCACTTCCTCATTTTGTAAACGCCCTTCTTGACGCAGCCGAAGTTGCCCGCCCCCAGCTCCACCTCATCGATCATCAGGTGATCTCTCTTCAGGAAGAGTTTCTTGTCCTTCAGCTCCTCAGGGTCGCTGTAGGGGCTCTCGTAGACGCTCGTGTCCATGGGCAGCAGGCGGGATTTTGCTGCCCCTGCCCAAGAGGGACACTGGGTCATAAAGAGTGACCCCATCCCCATCCCACTCTCCCGCATGGATTGGGAAGGGTTTTTGGCTCTTTTGGCCGGTTCAGCTCCATCACCAGCTTTTCTCCTCCCTCCGGGGCTTCTCCCTTCCTTTCACAACCCAAGGCCTTCCCCAGTTCTGGCTGCTGAAGGAGCCGGGATGTTGAGAGGGGTCTGAGCATTCCCACCCCATAAATCCCAAAGGAGTCTGAGTATCCCCACCCCACAAATTCCAAAGGAGTTTGAGCATTCCCATTTCACAGATCCTGGTGGGATCTGAGCATTCCCACCCCCAAATCCTGGAGAGTTCTGAGCATTCCCACCCCCAAATCCTGGAGAGTTCTGAGCATTCCCACCCCACAAATCCCAAAAGGGTCTGAGTATTTCCAATCCACAAATCCCAGATGGATCTGAGCATTCCTACCCCACATATCAGCCCTGGCCAGGGCTTTACCCTACTAAAATACACTGAGTATTTTGTAAGGTGGAATATGGGGACAGGGCTCAATTTCCTGGATAAAACAAGAACTGGGGCAAGTCTGATTTCCTGGGAGCCGCGTGTGGGCTCAGGACCCCAAAGTATCTGGGTAGTTTTGGAGAAAGGTGCTTTGTAAAAGGCTCCAGGGACCCCCAGGCTCCTGGGCTGTCCCCAGCCCTGTCCCCTGAAGGAGGAGGGGGCTCTGGAGGTGCTCACCAACGGGCTCTGGGGTATATCCATCTGCATTGATAGTGCCCAGGTTCCTCTGGAAAAGAAACGGGGTTAGAGTGGATAAAGGAGGGATTGATTCAGCTGGAAATAGGGTCAGAGAGATGGGGAGACCCTACAGCCCCACACTGCCCCACTGGTGACTCTTCTGACAGGCCCTGGGATGGGCTGGGCTGGGATGGGCTGGAACTGGAGGAGTCTGGAACCGACATTCCTGCTCTAGACCCGGCTGGAGCTCCCCAGGGCAGGGCAGGGATCCAGCCCCCGGGGGAATCCAGGGGCACCGCCAATGCCAGAGTCACAGAATCCTGGAATATCCTGAGCTGGACAGGACCCAGGGGTCAAATCCATCCCCTGTCCCTGCCCAGACCCCCCAACAGCCCCACCCTGTTCATCCCTGGCAGCGCTGTCCAAACGCTCCTGCAGCTCTGGCAGCCTCGGGCCGGGACCATTCCCTGGGGCCTGGGCAGTGCCAGCACCCTCTGGGGACAGAAGAACCTTTCCCTGAGATCCATCCCAACCCTGACACAGCTCCAGACATTCCCTGGGGAGCCTGGAGCCTGCTGTGGGTTGTGAAAGCACCCTGAGGTGATGGCTGAGCTCCCAGACTCCTCCAACCCCTCTGGGATCCCCAAAACCGCCGGTTCCAGCCCAGCTCAGCGCTCAGTGACCGAGCCAAGCCAGGGCTGAGCATTCCCGGAATCCCAGGGCGGCTCCTGAGGGGTGAGGAGGGCGGGGATGGAGCACCCCAGGAACTGTGCAAGGAGCTCGGGATGAAGGGAAACCCTTCGGAGCTCTGCCAGCAGCTGTGCCCGGCTGTTCCCCATCCCCATCCAAGCTGGAAAGGGGAAAATATCGCAGCTGGCTTTAATACGGGACGATATCCCGGCTGGGATTAATATGGGACAATATCCCAGCTGGGATTAATTTCGGACAATATCCCAGCTGGGATTAATATGGGACAATCAATAACCCAGCTGGGATTGATATCCAGCGGAGTTTCCGAGCTCGGGGACAAAAGCAGGGTTTGAGGAGCAGGGTTTGGGCAGCCAGGCTTGGAATGCAGCGACATGAACTGAAAAAAAGGTCCCAAAAAAAGCAGAGCCCGCCCCAAACTTACGCTCACGGAGGGGTGGGTGGGAGGAGCGGGTGCTGCAGAGGCTGTGGGTCAGGAGAGAGAGGATTCGTTATCAAGGATTTGTTATCAGGAATTCATTTTCAAGAGTTTGTTATCAGGAATACATTATCAGGATTTTGTTAGCAAAGGATTTGTCCCAAAAAGGGTCAGAGCATTAGGCCCTGAAGGATCCTGTGGATCTGATCATATCCCATATCCCCTCCACCTCACAAAGGAAAGTTTCCACAGATTTACCCCCCAAAAAGGTGTGGAATCATGTCTGGGTGTGGCTGTTATCCCCAAATTTTCTCAGGGAAAGAGCATTAGGCCCTGAAGGATCCTGTGGATCTGATCATATCCCATATCCCCTCCACCTCACAAAGGAAAGTTTCCACATGTTTACCCCAAAAAAAAGGTGTGGAATCATGTCTGGGTGTGGCTGTTATTCCCAAATTTTCTCAGGGAAAGAGCATTAGGCCCTCAAGGACTCTATGGATCTGATCATATCCCATATCCCCTCCACCTCACAAAGGAAAATTTCCACAGATTTACCCCCCAAAAAAAGGTGTGGAAAGGTATCTGCATGTGGCTGTTATTCCCAGATTTTCTCAGGGAAGATGTGGAATCATGTCTGCATGAGGCTGTTATTCCCAAATTTTCTCAGGGAAAGAGCATTAGGCCCTGAAAGACCCAGTGGGTTTGATCACATCCCATATCCCCTCCACCCCTAAAAGGAAAGTTTCCACAGATTCATCCAAAAAAAAGTGTGGAATTGTGTCTGGGTGAGGCTGTTATTCCCAAATTTTCTCAGGGAAAAAGCATTAGGCCCTGAAGTACTCCGATCAACAGTCTGATCATATCCTATATCCTCTCCATCCCCCAAAGGAGAGTTTCCACAGATTTACCAAAAAAAAAAAAAAAAAAAAAAGTGTGGAATTGTGTCTGAATGTGGCTGTTATTCCCAAATTTTCTCAGGGAAGGTATGGGAAGGTGCCATTCCCAAATTTTCTTAGGAAAGGTGTCTGGATGTGTTTTATCCCCAAATTTTGGTGTCTTGCTGGCGCACCCCGTGTCTCCCAGCTGAGCCGTGCCCTGGGCAGGCTCTGAGCTGACATTTGTGACACTGGACCAGGATGGTTTGGAGTGTTTAGAATCCCCCAGGGCCCAGCCTTCCCAGACACGGATTTTCCCAAAAAATTGTCCCAAAAACAGGTCACACTCCAAATCCTTCTGTTGTCACCAAATCTGTTCAGACACTGCTCCCCCCATCTGCTCCTGCCTTTGGGGCCACCCCAAGTGACACCACCATGAGACACTGGCCCTATTTGACCCCTCCCCACCAATTTGGGAGTGGCACTACGAGGTCGGGGTGGCCCCGGGAGGTGACAGCTCACCTGGCATGTTGGGGTTGGGGCAGGCTTCCCTCAGGTAGAAAATCAGCCCATCGGGTTTGAGTTTTAAATACTCCACCAACTGGGAAAGGGATGGGAAAAAAAGGAGATTATTGTCAGGAGAATTTT
>VKON01002375.1:42198-72893 GCA_009741485.1 Malurus cyaneus samueli
CTGCTGCTCCGCAAGGCCAGCTGGGGTGGACCTACATGCACAGGTGCTCTTGATAAGAGGATGTTTCAGGCTGGGATGCCTCTGCGTTTGGGCTGCCTCTGGATATATGGGCTGCTCCAGATTATCCGGGATCACTCTCTGGTAATCAAACTGACATCAGAGAATCTAGGATGCCACCTGGGTCAAAATGCTCGGATCTAGGCACTCTGGGTTAAGAAACTGTCACGGATTATGGGTCTGCTTTGGGTTTGACCACTCTGGGTTAACTGCTCAGAATTGGCGCGCTCTGGCTTTAACTGTCAGATGTGGGCTGCTATCTGGGTTCAAAACTGCTCTGGGTCAAACTGGACTCTGGGTTTTAAAACTGCTCAAGATCTGGGCCTGCTCTGGGTTAACTGCTGTCAGACGATTGGCCACTGCTGGCCTTCAGGACTTGAGAAGGCCATGCCAGGAGCTGCTGCAGCAAACCACGGCTTGCCCAGGCTTGGCAAGGAGAGGAGCGGTGATCCTGTCGCTCCTCTTAAGAGAAAGCTTGGGCTTTTATGTTGTCTGGAAATAAAACCATAGGGTCACTGCATTCCAATGGCTGGGCGTTAATATACCATTGGAATGGCAAAGGGAATTCTAGCTTCAAGGAATACTTGTAGAATAAAGGGGAATGATTCACAATTGGGAAGGAGGAGAAGGAGCGGGGGAGTAGATTGGATTTAGGAAAAAATTCTCCCTGGGAGGTGCAGAGGCCCTGGCAACGGGTGCCCAGAGCAAGCATGTGGCTTGCCACCTCGGAACCCTGCAAGTGACATGAGGCACGGCTGGACACTGAGAGCTGGGAGACCACTAGGCTAGTGGAAGCTTTTCCGGAGGGTTCCCTTTTTTTTTCCCCACCCCCCCTGCTGTGGCGAAGGTGGCATAGTGGGTTCTTAAGCTCCTTCAGCCCAAACCATCTGGGATTCCAGGAATAATATATAATATAAGAGATAATACATAATTGGCTGCTTTTGCGGCAGGAAGGTGCTGGAGCAGCTTCTCGGAACGCTTTCATGGCCGTGCCTGGTCAGGAATCCACTGTGCCCTGTCCATGGATCCAGCTGTGTTTTGAAGGGATCCAGCCGTGCCAGGGCTCGCCTGCGACAAAAAAGCGTGCTCTGACTCAGAGGCTGCCAGGCACAGCTCAAGTTTCACAGACGGCTGCTGAAGGAGGAGCAAGGAAACAGGAAGAGACAGAGCAGCGAAGCATCCTCGTTGTCTGCTACCTGCAGCATGTGGCAGGTGTACCCACCGGGCCTGCCCAGGGAGTGTCCAAGGCCAGGCTCGTGAACAGGGCTTGAGCAGCCTGGGACACAGTGGGGAGGATGTCCCCTGCTGTGTCAGGCAGAGTGGCCTGGTGGGCCTTTAAGGTCCTGTCCAACGCACAACCTGGCATTCCATGGTTCCTTCCCATCCTCCACTCTGGAGGGTCCTGTCTCACGGTTTTGGAGCAGGCATAGTCCTGTGAGACAAGTGCACCAGAGAGGCTAGCTGCATGTCACTCCCCCAGTGCTCTGGCTGGGAGGGTGACATCCCGTTTTGCCAGACACCTAATCGCATCTCCCTCGTGGTTTTGGTGGTGCCTTCGCATTGGGACAGAGTAGGCAGGTGACACATGGGCCCCAGTCCCTGGCCGTGCCATGGCCTGCTGGGCCAGCACGCGATGCGCAGTTGGCAACCTCCCCAGCCCCCCTGAGGGCCCTCACAGGGAGCTTATTACCCATACTCATGCGTGTTTGGCCCATGCTCGTTGGCTGAATACTCTCCAGGTCCTGGGAAATTAGTCCTGGTGGACATGGGCGCCTGTGTCCATGTCAGTAGCTATTAAGCCTGCAGCTCCGGATTCCCTCCATGGTCGCCAGTCTGGCCCTTGTGCCCAGGGTGCCCAGGCATGGATCTGTCGCCTTGGGTGGCACCAGGAGCCCTCCCTGGCAGGTGAGGCAGCCCAGGATGCAAGCCATCCTCCTGGTCCCAACAGGATGACATGTGAAGGTGAACCCGCGTCCGACGCCCGTTACTCGGAAGCGGGGATGGTACTGCCAACCCCAACGGCTCTCAACACCTGACACATCTGGGGAAGACGGGAAAGGTGAAGGCCAGGCTACAGACAAGGGGCAGTAGGAAGGAATAGATAAGCAATTACAGAATTCCTCTCAGCGAGCATCGACAAAGGTGGTAGACAAAGTTTGAGTTTTTATGAACCTGACTCCTTGGTATCAAGCAACAAGAGCAGTCGAAACAGATGCCGCGCGATCCAGAGGCAGTTTCGCAGTATCGCGCGGCGAGCTCAGGCCAACTAGAATCTTTGCACGTATTCCACCAACACGGCATGCTCCTCTGCAGGATGAAGGAAAGAGGCTGATTTCAGGGGTGTTAGGATCTTCTCTAGCTGGCGGGGGGATTGGGGTAGAGAGAGGGGGCAAAGGGATGACTGAGGTGAGGAGTGCTCCGGGTGATAGTCTTGGGTGGTAGCAATACAATGAAGGAATTGGTGCTGAGGAGGGCCTGTAACGGACGACCAGCTTTGTGGTGGCAGAGAGGGACACACCCTGTGGGGCAGGGAGGGTGGACTTGTCAGGAAAACCATACCACCGAGACAGGTGACGAAAGAACTCTTGTCCCTCCCAGTTTGGCGGTCGATATTCCACCTCACGGTGGGTGAGTAAACTCCACACCACACGTGTTGAGGACGCATTAGGCAATCCAAAGGTCGCCGCAGGAGACAAAGCTCTTAAACCACAGGTTATAGAGATATACGGTGGGTCACACCAGGGGTGAATGGGATGATAAAGAACTCATCGGGCGCACTCCTCTTGGAAAATCTCTCTCAGCCTCCTGCAGTGGTTGCTGGAGAGTCGGCAAACTGCGGGGGGTCGTAGAACGAAATGGCCCGGCTTGAGGATAAGCGCGAAGCACCCCAAAAGGGGACACCTCCCAGCCCGACTAGTGTGTTCCAGACATATGAGCTGACCGACAATGTGCAGATGGATAATCTTAGCTCAGTGTGGAGAAATGTACCACAGATTGGAGATCGCAGGCGGGGAAACATTCTGTATAGGTGGAATGGGGTTTGTGTGCAAAAGATGCCCAGTTTGGAGGTCCAAAAATTGGTAACATGCCGTCAGGGAACCGTTCAGCCTCTGGGATAGTAAAAACCCACTGGGATGTGTGAGATAGTCTCTGCGGAGAAGTGATCGGGAGCGCGTGGGTGACGATCGGAACACTGCAAGAGAAAAATTGGAGAAACCTTTGCAGCTGGATGATATTGACACGACTCGTAGGGATGGGTCGCTCGTCCTGAGGAACGTTGAGGAACCCGCTGCGGACGTATGAACACCTTCCGGAGGTTATGAATAAAGGTTGATCTTGAGGGCTTGGGTAGGATAACCGAGGCGCTCATTAGGGAAGGGACAGGGAAAAAAATATCCTCCACTGTGACGCACGCGAGATAGTGCAAATTGGTAAGGGACACGATCAGAGAGACTGCTGCTCCCTTCTGCACGAGGTATGGGAACAGCAAGGAATCAGCTGCTGGACTGAAAGGCAAAAATGGTTAACACAGCCACCTCGGAGGACTCTCAGGGAGCCCCACGCTCAGTGTCGCGCAGCTGAGCGCTGAGGCACACCTCGCAGGAACCTCACGGAATGACTCAGAAGCTCTTGCCGGATCCTCCATCGCCTTGAACAGTGGCAAGGCGGACTGGACCGCCAGATCGGGAAAGGGTGCTAAATTTCTTGAACTTGGTGCTGCTGGCTCCCAGGGATCGTCTTAGGCATGTTCACATCCGAGGTGTGTGATTCCCAACGCTCCAGCCCGCGCGAGGCTACCTCACACTCACATGTAAACGCAGCGTGCTTTTCGTTTCGCGGACCATATGGAGCGTGCCCCGTCAGACTATTTTTGCCTCTCGGTTTGCAACTCTCCACTGAGAGAGAATCCTTATGTATGCGGCAAAGCGCTGAGGCCTTGGCGAGGATGAATTCTCTGCAGACTGTCTTTTTTGGTGCATAAAATGAAATGAGTTCTCCCTCCTCGTTGACTGGGGGCCCGGGCAGGTTCAGCCATGGTACATACAGCTGCCCAATCTTGCGGGACAGCCCTTGGCCACAGACTCACTTTTAATGGCGTTCGGCACAAAACAAGTCCATTCAGGCCCCTAGCTGCAAGACAATAACAAGCGCTCGGCTTGTTCGGAAGCCCAGGAGGTGCAAGGTTGAGACCTGCGAGTGAAACAGCTGGAAAAGACAAAACGGGTTTGTTTTTTCCTGGGGCAAAGGGCGTAAACTAATGCCCAACAGTATAGCTCGGCTAATTATCAGGTGTTTAATGATGGGCAGTGTTTTCACTTGGAGAGCGCAGGTTTTTGAAGCCAGAGCATCAGAGAAGTGAATTATCGGGATGCTGTGCCCTGATTCCGAGAATTTTGTTGGGATTTCGGGGCATTGGGATTGTGTGTTTTCCTGATACAGATTTTTTAGTGGGGATTTGGGCCATGGGATCTTTTGCTTGTAGAACCCGGAAATTATAAGTGAGGGATATTCGGGCAGGGAAAGATCATGCGGGTATTTAATGCCGAGGAAGGATAACAATAAGAGCGGTGTTTGCGCGCAATGTCCCAAGAACATTTCAACCTAGGGGGTTACGTTGTTGCAAAGCTTTAGTCGGCTAACACCAACCGGAAGCCGGCACAAGCGGTGACGCATCTGGGTAAACTCGCCAGCGAGCTCAACGTGAAACAGGAAGTGGAAATTTCCAGCCACTGAAAGCAGTGGCACTGGAATTTGGAAGATGTCTCATAACCAGCTTAAATGGTGGCACTGGAGTGGACTGTCCCAGTTGCAAGTGACATGTGGACGGAGTGGAATGTCCCGGAGCGTGACAGTGGTTGGAAGGTCCAATGCAGGTGCAATGTGGCAACCAGAGATGGATTTCCAGTGTGATGACAAGGTGGACTAGAGATGGAGTCCAGCAAGCTTGACAGCAGTGCACTGGGAACTGGAATGACCAATGCCAGGTGACAATGGTGGCACTGGAATTGGGTGGTTCAGCACAGCTACAGTGGTTGGAAGGTCCAAGCCAGTGATACATGTGGCATTGGGAGTTGAAAGGCCCATGCAGGTGCAGTGGTGGCCTGAGTGGAAGGTCCCATGCAGGTGAATGGTGGCTGGAATTGGATGGTCCAGCACAGCTGACAATTGGGGCACTGGAAAATTGGATGTCCCAATGGCATAGGTGAATTGGTGGACGGAATTGAATGTCCAATACAGTGACATGGTGGCACAGGTTGGAAATGTCAACACCAGCTGGTGAATTCTAAGCCACTCTGGCTGTTGAAATAGAGGAACTGAATCGAACAGGGCAGGAGACAGAACCATGGAAGTCTGGGGTTTCTGAGCCTCCCTTTGGCCCTCACCAACCGCAGCTCTCTGAGCGCCCTTGTCCAGAGAGCTGGATGTGGGAAATCCACGAATTATCTTTCTCACCCGCGGACTTCAAGAGGCCAGCCTGGAATGACATGCTCGTAGAGGAGGGGACAGCTGGGGGGTCACAGGGATCAGGATGGAGGGAAATGGCTTCAGGCTGGATCGGGGGAGAGGGCAGGGTTGGGCATCAGGAGGAATTCCTCATGGATAAGGTGGAGGGGCTGCCAGGGAGTTTGGAGTGCCATTCCCTGGAGGATGTAGGAAGGTCTGGATGTGCATCCAGATCTCGGGGCTGGGGAACACAGTGGGGATCAGCACAGTTGGACTCGAGTGGTTGAACAGGGCCTTTCCAGCCCAGTTAACGCCAGTTAGTCTCTGTGATCCTGCACCACAAACGCTCCTAAGAGATTCCTTTACCACCAATCTGTGCAGAACGCTCAAGGCAGAGTTGCTTCCGAAACTTTTCCCAAATGTGCTCGCAGTGTACTTGTATTAAATAACAGAGCTCTCAACCTCCTTTGCGTCTTTCCCACAGACAGAACCTCCACGGCACGGAGAAGATCTCGAGCTGTTCACTCTTCAAAGCTCAACACTTTTGTTTGCTCCCCTTTCATTTCCTGTGCACGAGGAATGGGTTCAGTTTCAGAAACTCTGGCGAGTGCGTGTTTGCGAGATGCACAACGGGCCGCTCCCCTTTCCTATCACCAACGCATCTCCATTCCCACGAGTCGTTTCTATTCTCCCCTTTTTTTTCCATTTCCTATCAGCTGCTGTGAGGAGCCCAAAGCCGTCGTGCTCTCGGAGGCAGGTAAGAGCGTTTTTGTTGGTGGTGGTGTTGGGGTGGCGGGCCCGTATGGTGTCGCTCCCGTCCTGTGCTCTGCGCTCGAGGGGTTAGAGGGGACATCTGGGAGATGTTGGTCTACAAATCATTAATTCCGTGAGATCGTTTTGTCTGCTGATCATCCATGGAAAAAAAACCAAAAAACGGGATTGAGTTGGGGGCATGGTGTTTTTGAAGCTGAAGGGGTTTTAGTGATCCATAAAGGTGATAGGTCGTGAGTAGGCGTTAGATCTCGGATTCTAGCGTGTAGAAGATAACGTTTTGCTCGTTCCGCCTGGATATGCCTCTGGAGGGGCAGGGAACTGCCAGGGAATCCGCTCTGGAAGGTTCTATTTTTGAATTTCTATGAGCTCAGTGGCGCGTGGAAAGATTGGGGATTTCAGCGGAATGTGGGAAGGTTTAGGGGTTCAGCAGAATGTGGGAAGGATTTAGATCTTTGGTGGTGCATATGGGAAGAGGTTTAAGGATTTGGTGCATTGTGGAGGTTAGGGTCTCAGTGGCATATGGGAGGGTTTAGGATTTGGTGGCATTGTGGGAAGGTTAGGGTTCAGCGGCAATATGGAAGGTTTAGGTCTGGCGCCAATGGTGGGATTATTAGCGTTTGGTGGTAAATTTGGGAAGGTTAAGGGACTTGGTGGAAATGTGGGAATATTGAGGATTTGGTGGAATTGTTGGATAGAATTATCTTGGTGGTAGTGTGGGAAGGTTTAGATCTTGGTGGCAATACGGGAAGGTTTGGCATCTAGAGGCAATGTGGGTAAGATTTAGGATCTCGGGGCATTGGGAAAGGTTTATGATCTGATGGCAAATGGGAAGATTTGAGGGGCTGCGGTGGCTTGTGGAAGGTTTATGATTCGATGGCAATGGGAGAGATTAGGATCTCGGTGGCATTGTGGGAAAATTTAGGATCTTGGTGGCAATGTGGGAAGGTTTAGGATGCTGGACCTGCTGGACAATAGCTCCAACACTTCCAGGATTCAGTAGATTTGTCTGACTGATCAACACAAAAAAAACGGACCGAAATCCGAGAGCGACTCAGTTTCCTCGCATTTTTTGGCATCTCCTGTTCTATGCTTGGTGGAAACGGGCAAGGCCCAATCCCATCAATCCACATTCAGGGTGTTAGGGATACTGGCCAGAGGAAATTGGTTTGACTGGAAAGCCTTTCCTAATGGATAAATCTGTCCTGGTTTATCTAATAACCCCGGGCCAGGAAACCAAATCATCCAGAGGGAAGAATCGTGGAGAGGGGATTGGGGTCTCAATAGGCGGGGGGGTTAAAATGGATTAAGGGCTGTGGTCTGGAGCGTTATGTATTATGATTTAATTAATTATCTATGATTTATTTTATTTTTTTAATTATTTTATTTGTTATTTTTTATTATCTTAATTTTATGTTATTAATTTTTTGCAACTGTGTTTTGATTTAGGGTTGAATAGATGGTCTACTGATGTTAATCAACCTCATCTCTTCTTCCTTTGGGGAGAGGGAATCAGGTCTCTGAAGTTTATTTATGCTGCTGGGATAGGATTTTTTTAAAAGAAACCTGAATGTTCAGGGCTGGATTTAGAATTCATCTGCATAAAATCCATAACTTTAAAAGGTTAAATTCCTTATAACTTAATTAATTCTTATTATTAAAAGTTAATTCCTTATAAATTCAAAGTTAATGCTCCTTATACTTCAAATTAATTCCATTAAGTCTAGGAGAGGGGAGGTTTTTCCCAGTAAGTCTGACCATCAAAGATGCAAATGTTCTGTGCTGCCCTATAAGAGCTAGCTCAAAAAGCAGAAAATTGGGGATTTCTGGGGTTCCATGCACTCATTTGAGTCTACAGAACTAGCGGTGAGCAGAAAAGCAGGAAGACAAAAATGTGTAGTTAAGCGAGGTTTTCCTCTCCCAAACTGAAGAGGTGGGGACGGAGGCGAGAAATGAACGAGGTGAAGGAAGGGCCATGCGTTTGAAAGGTTTTTTGGCACTCTGGCAAGTTGGGGTTGAGTTGGGTTTGTGGAGTTGGGAGAGGAAGGCAGCAGCTTCTTTGTGGGCACAAGAGGGAAGGTCTGGAGGGTTTTGGAAATACCACCAGAAGTGAAATATTGTTTACAGGGCATCAGAGATCTGGTTTAGGGTTGATTTCCGATTGGGGATGTGTGAGTTGTGTGATTTAAAGATGAAGGGGGTACAAATGGGGGTTGGGAATTAAAAATGTGAATCAGTTGTTTTGGGTGTGGGAGGGATTAACCTACCAGTGCTGACCTTGCATATGGAGGGACAACTCCTGTCCAGAGAGAGCTGTCCCAGTTCGGCGAAAGATCAAGTCGTGGGTGTGGGGCGAACTGATGCAGGGGATGGCAGTGGTACTGCTCCTTAAGGAATTTTTTTGGCTGCCGTGTAAGCCGAGATTGTTCTATGTGAGAAGTATCCTGTCTTCAGGGATTATGTCATCGTGATCGAGGGATTAATTCGTGCCTGTCGTTATGGCAGAGTGATTGTCGTGGTGCATCGAAGGTATCTCGATTTCGTCTAAATCGGTGACGTCTTTTGAGAATTTAATCGCCGTTCGGGAATTTGTAGGTAGTGGAGTGCCGTTTGTGGAGGTTAGATTTATGTGCATGTGGTTGGTGGTAGCAGTGAAGTTTTGTTTCGAATTGATACGCGTTGTGAATGGTGTTCGGGTTTTAGAGTAATCTTCGTCTTTGGAGAAGATGATCGTGATACGATGGGGTGATATTGGTCGTTCGCAGGGTAAGTTTGTGCTTGGTGAGCGGCGCAGAGTATAGGTCTGGTAGTGCTGCCGTCTTTAGTAGGTCGTGAGTGGTCGTCTGTGTGGAATTTGTGCGCTTGAGGAGATTGTAACTTGTTCTTCTGATTGTGGATTGTGTTCTTTCGGAGAGGCGGATGTGGTTTCTGGTTAGGAATTGTTTCCCTTGAGGGAATTCATGCTCTTTGTGGGATAATTGCGGTGAGATGGGTCGCGAACGTTGCCGAGAGAGTTTACTTGGCGCGAAGGGGGCGCATTGTAATATCTGGTGAATTTTATCTTTTGAATTTCCCCTTCGGGAATTTTTTCTCTTTAGAAATTTCTCATCAGATTTCCGTCAGGAGAATTTCTTGGTGTCTGTAATCCGAATTCTTTCAGATTTCTTTTTTGAAAATTGCCTCCAGGAATTACTTCGTTCTGTAGTTGCCTCTTTAGATTTCTCTGCAGCAATTTTCGTTTGGATTTCCTTTTAGATTCTCTTAGAATTTCTTCTTCAGATTCCTACCAGGATTTCATTTGGCACCCCATAATCTGAATTTCTACAGAAATTTCTCTTACAGGAATTTTCCTTTCAGATTTCCTGCTTTGAATTGTGTTCCTTCAGGAATTAATTTCTCTGTATTTTCCCCTTTAGAATTTCCTCTTCAGCAATTTCTCTTGGAATTTTCCTCTTTAGAATTCTCACAGGAACTTCCGTAATTTTCACTCTGGCACACAATCCGCCGATTCTGATTCTGTTTAAATAAACAGATTAAAGAGGGCAAGGGCTCTCTGCTTTGGAATACTCTCAAGGGGAGTTCTCTTCCAGTTACCGAAGTTTCGAGATCCCCACAACAGACATCACGGGGATTTGGATTCCCAACAGAATCCTTGTGCCAGGGTGATTCATCCTTAAGTTCGATGCTTGTCTTTACGTGGTTTATAGCCAGTCAGTCGAGATGGGACTCTGATGCTCTTGCAGAATTATTACCATCGCTGGAATTTTCATTTAATTCGTATTGTTCGCCTTCAGCAGGAGGATTCCAGTACAAGGCTCCTATATGGGTCGGCGAGCGTGGGAAGGGAGTGTCGGTTTCACGACGCAGATCTGGATTGTCAGACCTTCTGGACAGAATCCGAGGGACGTATGGGCTCATTGTTGGGTGAGTCGGTTGGTGGAGCGGTGAGTCAGTCGGAATGTGCAGCGATGACCAGGGATTTTCGGCGGCGAAGAATGCTGGAGTAACAGAATCTAATGAGTGGCTCGGGACTGGATCGATGGGTGGATCGCGGATCTCGCAGCTCAAGGGCCTAGGAGGGTGCTGTTTGGGGCGAGTCAGCGGACGAAATGTGGAGATTATCGTTCAGTGATGTTCTCCAAAAAGAGAGCAGAGGCCAGATCTCAAGAAAATCTTTGCGTCCAGAACGGTCTACCAGTGGGTTGAGCCGCCATTTGCTCGGTATTGGTTGGCCAAGAAAAACCAGGGGGTGGGAAGTAGTGTGACGAAGATACTCGTTAAGAGTGTCTGAAAAAAACTTGCGGCGAAAAGAGTCTTGAGTCTAATAATGTGTTGGTCAGAGCCCTGGAGGTGAAATCGTGTTACTGAGAGGTTTGGGCTCAATCGTAGTTAAGGGGGGATTATTAAGTTTTTTGGCTCTTGTTCCGCCGTCTACAGCTAAAAAATGCCTGTGTTGTCTGGTAGGGTTCGATTGGTAACACTTTTAATTTGCATTTGGAAGTTCCGGCATGGCTGAGCACACCTGAGCAGACGACAGACACTGCCGATGCTGGATGTGAAGATTGAGGGTGCATAGTGTTTGGAAGAGTTTGAGGTTTTTCAAAGTGGGAATTGTAGTATTCTTTTTTTTTTATTTTTTTTTGCGGGCGCGCCGCTCGGTCAGAAATGAGCGTTTGTTGTGGCTGATTTCGAGAGGATGGACTGCTGAACGGACATGCATTTTTATCAGAGTTTTTATCTTTCGACGCAGAGCTCGAAGGCAGGAGTGGGGTAGCGGGGCGGAGAAGTGTCATCAGCGAGTATCGGAAGACAGAGGGTTTATTTATATAAGTGGGAGGTAGGGAGGAGTGTGGGGCTGCGACGTGGGACAGAGGAGTGTCGTAAAAAATTCCAGTCAAGATTCAGTGGGAATGCGGTGTCGAAGGTTATGTCAGGGTGATGTGGTGCGTGTCAGAGGGGGGAGAGGGTGCTGCTGAGGCGAAATGTGGCACGGAGTGGCGAGTGTAGTGGCTGAATATGGTGGACGATTTCCAGCAAATGCTGCCGGGGGAGCACTATTGGGGTGGGGTGAGGGAAGGGGAGTGTCGGTGTGGGGGCGAGCTGGCGTGCGCTGGGTGGAGAACCTTTGGGGTTACTCGAGCGCTGGGTCTGGACCGTCCAAGGAGATCAGTGCAGCGCTAAAAGGCCTCTGGGAATCTCAGTGGGGGGCAGCTCTGGGAAGGCCAAAAAAGGAGTTTCTGGGGATGCAGAAAATCTGCTTAATCGAGCGGCCAAAAAGTCTTATTGGGAGGAAAATCCGCGTGTTTATGGGAGAAAAATGCTACTTTATTGGGCGAAAAATCTTTTACTGGGACAAAAAATGGATTTATTGGAGTAAAATACTGCCTTTATTGGTGCAAGGGAAAAACCTGCTGGCTTTATTGGGGAGGAGAAACGTGTTTTCTGATAGGAGGTGGGGTGACATGGAGGGCAAGGGAGAGTTGACAGTGAGGCACGAATGGTGAGAGGCAGGGGTAGAGGTAGGAGACGAGGGTGAGGCAAGGACCGGTGGACTGGCAGGGAGAGGGTAATGTGAACGTAGCCAGTGAGCTCTGACGCAGCAGGCGCACATGGTGCGCCAAAGTGGTGATGTGGGGCATGAGGTGGTCTCTGAGTGGAGGGCTGAGGGAACCGGGGCAGGCGTAATGGAGGGTCAGTCCAGGCTGGGAGAGGGAGGAAAGAGCGCGCAGCTGGTGGGACTACGAAAACCAGTGGCTGGGGCGAAAGGGTAGCCAATAAGTGAGGCTGGGGGGACACTCAGATGATGTGATTGTGGAGCGGCGGCAGATCACAGTGACGTGGGAGGTGGGGCAGACGGTATGGGAGATGTGGGGTGGGGTGTCGAGGCAGGGAGGCCCATGAGGAGCGACTCGGGTGACAACGGGACGTACGAGGAGGGGAGTATGGGCATGTGGACAGAGTAGAGGCCAAAGAGCGGGTGGGGCTCAAGATAACGACGCCTGCGGCTCCGTTGGGGGCACTGGGCTGCAGGTGGGAGTCATGGGCGGTGGTGAGCGTGTCCCCGCCTTGAGAGAGGGCAGAGGTGGATCAAGAGAGTAGGGGTTTGAGGATTTACCCACGTTGTGCGCGATAGGAAGAGTTAAGAGGCGACAGAAGGAGAGTCCAAACGCGGCTTGTAGAGGTCAGAGAGATGATGAACCAAGAGCGAAGACTCCTAAGACCCTGCCTGTTGGATAATGAGTGGGATGTGACCAGGGCAGTTGCGTGCGTAGTAAGACTGGCTCGTAAATCTCTGTGATCGGAATGAGTTCGTAAAGCATGAAGCAAGACTATGGTGGCCTTACATCTGTCCATGGCGGAAAGGGAATGACATGAGGGTGGAGGTCGGAAAGGCGTGGCCTGGCGGTTCTCGAGACATATCTAGGGATGACGTCAGAGCGAAAGTCAGATCTGGACTTGGTCAGACGAGTCCCAAGGGCAGGGGGCGGAAGGACTAGAGGGGCGATCAAAGCTGGGGCGTCCTAGGCCATGCGCGGAGTGAGCTGGCTGAGTGATGCCTAAGACTGGCGCTGTACATTACCGATGTCATCTAAGGGTTGCAGGACGTCAAGAGAATTCGCAGAAGGCTGTGGCTTACTCTTGTTGCATCAGGGAGTGCTGCGAAAGAATATGCAAAACTCCGGGCGGATCCCGGTGGCGCTGAAGTGAATAGCTAGAATGCTCCCAAACTGGGTCTCGGCTGTCATCAGGCAATGACTCGTAGAGCAATCAAATGGGCAGGTCCGTTACACCAGGAATGGACAGAGGATCCCAAATCTGGTGATCTGGTGGCATAAAATTGCGGAGATGATCTAAGGCATGTCCGGAAACTGGGGCGTGTACCATGCAGTGGGGGAATGCCGGCTGAGTGATGCAAGACTGGCGCTTGAGCTCCTTTTCAATCAGGGAGTGACGGGTGAAGAAATTGCCAAACTGGGCTGTCCCTGCCTAGTCGGTCGAGAATATCGAAAGTGCAATCGCAGATGGCCTTATGCGGCGCTGGGCATACCAGGAATGAGTCAGAGAATGCCAAGTCTAGCTCGGCTTGTCCAGTTATTTCATCGCGGTTGTAGGAAGGTGGTGTTAAAACCGTCATGGCGAATAGACTATAGGATGGTGGCGTACTGGTGAACAAACTAGCTCCTAAAAGGGGCGAAACCCATTCGCATATAGGTTCGCCTTTGTTAGACTCTGCCAGAAGGGGTGGTGTCCCTGTCAGAATTGTCCATGCCAGGCCTTGTCCCGCCATGGGGACTTGAGTTGATCAATGAAGAGCAGAATGTGAATTGTGAGGTATTAAGAGTGATGGGGTAGATTGGATGTGATGACAGTAAATAGAGATTGAAATGGATCGTATAGTACATGTGGTAGAATGATATTGGTAATTTTAAATAAGAGGACTTGATTTTAATGTTAAATACTCGAGGGCAGGGGGTTGGAATTGTTGGGTCGATAAAGTGGTATGCGAATGTAGGTGATTGGGACAGTAAATATTGGAGAAAGCGGATTCTTATGTGCAAGTTAATGGGTGTTAGTATGTGAGTGAATTCAATTTGATGATCTGTTTTAATCCAGGGGAGGGGGATATACGTAAGATAAATATTAGAATTGTGAGATATGATTATTTGAATCTATTTAGCGTGAGATGGATGATGTGGATATGGTGCTTGTTATAACTTGATTTGTAGGACTATAGAGTATAAGGATTGATATTGGTGGTTTTAATCCGAGATCAGGAGAAGTTGTGTAATGAAGGAGTGGATATAGTTAATTGATTCATCATAAATATGAGGATGAAGAATGGATCGTATGAGGTGTATATAGGATGCTATTGTAAGGCTTCTATAGATAAGAAGGTTTGATGTTTTTGAACTCACGCAGGGGCGAGGGGTGTATAGAGTAGTAATGATATTAATAAAGATCGATGTAGCGTACGCAGAGAAGTAGGTAATGGAATTGGATCGTGATAGTGATGAGGAAATGGGAAGTTCTTGATAGAATGACTTTTAAATAAGATTTGATCTTTTTAAATGTCCGGCGGCAGGGTGACTCATGATCTCTTGCCTAGGCGAGACGATGCCGGGCTTAACGGCGTAGTGTTATTAGGTGTTTGTATTTGTGTGGGATGTATGTGGGGTTTGTTTGCTTGCAGGAGATAGGAGTATAAAATGACATGACGTTGGATCAGGGTGATGGACTGTGGCAAGTTGCTCCAGTTTCACAGATAAAACATGCCTTGGGACTGTTGGTGGGCGAGATGGCCGGGGGAGTCGAGAGCGATGTTGCTGGAAATGGAAGGAAGAATAACGAATGTGGTGTGTGATGGTTCCTGACTATGGGTGAGTTCTGGTGGAGAATAGAGTGGCACAGCTATTAATACCGGCGATCGTGAGACTGAGGTCGTGATTTCTGGGTCCTGGGAGCATATAGGTCCACTGGATTCCGTGGGTGTTGGTTGGTTTTGTGGGTCGTGTTTCATTCAGGCATAGATAAAAAGTAGAGAGTGCTATAAGAATTGAAACTAACGGACGGAGTGGATCTGTTGATTGTGGAGAGGTGAGCTGAGTTTTACGGGATGAACGATCGTGGTGAGATCTGGCACACGAAGGCTGCCGGTGCGTACGAAGGAGCGTCCTGGTAAAAGGGGCGCAGTCTGAAGGTTTGTCAAGCTTCCAGGCAGAGAGGCGGAAGATGAGTTTTCACCGGGTTTTCAATGTGGGATGTGAGTGGGTACGTATGTGGGTGGTATGGAGTAGTGACGGCTAGAGAGGAGTGGGCGGCAATATACATCGCGAACACGGAGCGGGTGAAACCCGGATGAAGATTTACGCGGTTCTGAGATCTGCAGAATGGAAGGCGAGTGAGAGGTAGGGAGCTGTTCGTGCTGTGTGTTCTGGGCTGGTTTTTTTCCAGGGAAGGGGCTCGGAGGTTTGGAGCAGATCTCGTGCTGTTTATCCGTGGAATCAGCAGCTCTCCAGAACAGGGGTGGATTGATTCTTTTAGGGTTGATCAGGCTTCTCGGTAGTTTTCCGAGTGTGTGGTATCTGAATTCTCTGCAGTGCTTATTCAACGTGTTCCGGAGGCTGCGGGATCATGATGGCGGCGTAGATATAGAGGATAGAGAGACTGAGAGCTGTAGTTGGGCTTGAGAAGCGCGACGTGTTATGAACACAAAAACGATGTCCTCGGTTGCAGCTGCTGCAGACCGTACTAGATGGGGTCGTGGATGGGTAGGGTTGCAGGCTGCTAGAACGAGGGGCAGGCCTCCAGAAGAGAGATGAAGAGAAAGAGAAGGAAATTGAGGGGGGAGGCTCAGAGGATGAGGGTAGGGTTTGTAGTGAGTGGGGGCGTTGGCATGCAGCTTGACGGATATTGGGGAGGGAGTTCAGTCGCGTGGATCGAGGGTTTTGTGGTTGCAAATGGACTACACAGAAGTGGAAAAGGGTGAAAAAGCCGTGAGCATTGTCCATTGTGGGTGCAGCCCTGGCCGGGCTGGGACTGCCCTGGATGGCCCTGGAAGGCCCGCAATAACAGAACTGCTTTGGATCTCATCAATTCTGCCAGAATGATTTAGGGAACCAGATTTAGGCACACCAGGAGCTGAGCCAGCTCTGGGACGAATCTGGGCTTTGTTTCCTGGAGGCATCACAGGTTTAGGATCTTTTGCTCAAATCAGTTTGGGTTGGAGCCTCAAGGGTGCTCCAGTCACCAGTTCCCGTTGGTTCCTGGCTGATTTAGGCAAACAGCGGTCAGCTTGTAAATATCTCCGAGTTGAGTGACATTGCTGCCGTGGGCCTCCTTGGCAGCTCTGGAACGACTCCACTCGTCTCCATTTGGTGGATTTGGTGACGGGGTTTCACAATTTGGGCTGGTTCGAGTTGTGTTTCTGCCGGTCCCTCGCACGCCGAGGAACTGCTTGACGTTCCTGTGCGGTTTCCTGCCCCGACTGCGACGCCTCCTCGCTGCTCTCCTTCGGTCGCATCCAGGGCCATCTGGGGGCTTCTTGGGGACAAAAGATGGGGAGAGTGTCATAAATGCAGGCCTTCGCAGCTTTTGTGTTGGGGGATGAGCGGGGGCAGGTCCTGCCCAGCACGGAGATCCAGCAATATCACCGCTCCAGTCCCAAGGGTCCCTGAGCTGCTGGGACTGTGCAAGAGGATGAACTGAGGAGCTGGGCACATATTTGGGGTTTTTAAAACGAAATAACAGCAAACGTGCAATAATTTTGGTTTAGCTTGAGTAATATATTTGATTAATTGGGATAATTTGATTATCAGCCATAATTTTGATTGAACTTGCAATAATTTGATTCAATTGCATACATTTTCAGCTCAAAAGGAAAACCTGAGAACTCCATTTCACCTTGACTGGCTGCATTGTTCTGATTGTCCTGGATTGATGTTTAATTGTTAATTATGCACTTCATGGCAGCTCTTCCCAAATTCCTAGGAGGAACCAGGCTGGGTGAGCCAGGGCAGGGCTGACCACCAGGATGGAGGCTGCACCAGCAACAGGTTGACCACCAGGATGAGGTCTGGCCAACGAGGATAGGACTGACCAGAGGATGAGCTGACCACAGGATGGGGGGCCACCAGGATAGGCTGAAACCAGCACAGGGCTGACCACCTGGGCAGGGCTGACAAAGCGGGGCAGGGCTGACCACAGGACAGAGCCGACCACCAGAGCAGGGCTGACCAGGAAGACCTGTCACCAGAGCAGGGCTGACCACAGAACAGAGCTGACCACCAGATGGGCTGACCACCAGGACAGGGTGACCACAGGATGGGCTGACCAACCAGGACAGCGCTGACCACCGGAAGAGCTGACAACACGATGGGCGACACCAGGAAGGGTTGACCACAGGAACAGGGCTGACGACCAGGACAGGGCTGACCACAAGACAGGACAGGGTTGACCACAGGATGGGCTGACACCAGGACAGAGAGACCAGGAAGGGTTGACCAACAGAGATGGCTGACCAGCGAGGGGCTGACCACCAGATGGCCTGACACCAGGATGAGCTGGCCACAGGACAGGACTGACAGATAGGCTGAACAGCCGGCTAGATATTGCAGCCAGGAGACAGAGGCCACAGCAGCGGGCTAGCTCATGGAAAATGACTTCTCCCTGCGCTGCTCCAGAAATAAGAGCAAAATTGAGAAAATCAGGGCAATACCCAAACGTGCTGCCCAAACTGGTGTTTTTTGCTCTGCACACGAGGAGAGTGTTTGAACAGAGGTGGAGAGGGAGAAAGAATATCTCTGACCTTTTTGGGGTCGCCATTGCACGGAGCAACCCCAAAACTCAGGTTCCAGGGAACAAAGAGACCTTTTGGTTTTGAGAGTTTCCATCGATTGCAGCAAACAGGGTCATCTCTGGTGGGATTTTGGGTGATTCAAGATTGATACAAATGAGACCTTTGGTTTCGGGGAGTTCCATCAATTGCAGCTCTGCCAGACCCCCTGGGTCAGGATTTTGGGTGATTCAAGATTGAATGAAACCCTTCAGTTTCAGGGAAATTTCCATCGATTACAGCAACCGGGGTCAGTCCAGCATCCGCCTGGGTGGAATTTTGGTGATTAAAGATTGATCAAAGGAGACCCTTCGGTTTTGTGAAAGTTTCCATCGATTGCAGCTCCGCAGCACCCTGGGTCATTTTGGGTGATCAGATTATACAAAATGAGACCCTTTGTTTTGGGGAGGTTTCCATTTTATTGCAGCTCTGCCAGCATCTCTGGGTTGGATTTTGGGTGATTCAAGATCGAATGACCCTTCGGTTTCAGGGAAATTTCATCGATTACAGCAACGGGGCTCAGTCAGCATCCCCTGGGTGGAATTTTGGGTGATTCAGATTGATCATGAGGACCTTTGTTTTGGGAAAGTTCCATTGATTGCAGCTCCACCAACACCCCTGGATGGGATTTGGATGATAAAGATTGAACAAATTATCCCTTTGGTTTTGGGGAAGTTTCCATCGATTGCAGCTCCGCCAGCACCCTGTTTGGATTTTGGGTGATTCAGATCAAGACCACTTCGGTTCAAGGGAAATTTCCATTGATTACACGCAAATGGGCTCAGTCAGCACCCTCCTGGGTGGGTTTTTGGGTGATTCAAGATTTAAAAAAATGAGACCCTTTGATTTCAGAAGTTTCCATCGTTGGCAACTGGGGCTCAATCTCTGGGTGGGATTTTGGGTGATTCAAGATTGATCAAATGATGAACCCTTTGTACGGGAAGTTTCCATTGATTGCAGCTCCATCAGCCCCTGGATGGGATTTTGGGTAGATAGTGATAAAGGAGAACCCTTTGGTTTTGGGAAAGTTTCCATCGATTGCAGCTCTGCCAGCATCCCTGGGTCAGATTTTGGGTGATTCAAGATAAAAAAATTAGCCCTTTGGTTTTGGGACGTTTCATTTATTGCAGCTCTGCCAGATCTGCTGGGTCGGATTTTGGGTGATTCAAGATCGAATGACCTTACAGTTTCAGGGAAATTTCCATCGATTACAGCAACCGGGGCTCAGTCAGCATCCCCTGGGTGGAATTTTGGGTGATTAGAGATTGGTTCAAAGGAGACCCTTCGGCTTTGTGAAAGTTTCTCGATTGCAGCTCCGCAGCACCCTCTGGTGGGATTTTGAGGATGTTCAAGATTGAGGTACAAGCCCTGTGCAGAGCTGAGCCCAGAGCTCCTCGGCACAACGGGGCTCTGCAGGGACTCTGTGAATGAAAGAACCAACAGGATCGAGCATCAGGAACCAACAGAAGCCAGGTATTGCGGGGAAAAAAATTCCACAGATTGGTTAAAAAATAATTCACGGAAGGTTTTTCTTTTTTCCCACTGGCTGTGGGTCGAGCTCTTGGGTTTCTCTGATCTCGCTGTGCTCAGTGAGTTTATTGAAATGTTGCTTTAGACATTATTACATCCACCCGTGTTTTAATCTCAATTTCCTTTAAGGTTTGGCTTCCAGACCTCTGGCAGAGCTCCATTTATTCAGAGAGGCCAAGAAATTTCCTTTGATTGTGAGCAGGGCTGGGGAGAAAATGGTAAAATAATACAGGCTGAAAATATCGGGATGGATGCAGGAGATGTTTATATTTGTGAAGGTAATTAAACATGGTGGACATCCAGTGTAGAGATTTGGGGAGTTCTCAATTTTTTGGGATCCTTAAATCAGAATCAGGTGGATTGTAAGGCTTGGAATCTTTAAATCAAGATGGAGATTATTTTTATATTTACACTTTCCAGCTCAATGAATAGGGCTGGGGAGAAAATGAGAAAGAGTCCAGGCTGAAAACATCGGGTTGGATGTAAGGAGAATGTTTTTAATTCTGAAGGTAATTAACCACTGGAGGAATCCTGTGTAGGATTTGGAATTCTCAATTGTTTGGGATCTTTAAATCAAAGTCAGGTAGACTTTTCTTTGTTTTGGGATCCTAAGTAGATCAGGTGGATTTCTTGTTGGTGATTTAATCAAGAACAGTTGGATTTTTTATTTACAGTTTTCAGCTCACTCAGGATGGCAATCAGAGAATCACTGTGGGATGCTGCATGTTTGAAATGATGCACAAGATAACAGTGGAGGACTTCCAGCTGTAAGGAGCATTTTTAATTGTGAAGGTGATAAACTGAGGAATCAGCGTAGGGTTCTAGGGAATTCTTGTTTCCTGGGATTTTGAAATCAAGATGGGATGGGTTCTCTATTGCTTGGGATCCTTAAATCAAGATCAAGTGGATTCCCTATTGCTGGAATCTTTAAATCAAGATGGGATGGATTTCAGTTCCTGGGGGTCTTTAAATCAAGACCAGGTTTTTTTTATTTAGCTTTCAGCTCAAATGAACAGGACTGGAGAGAAAGTAGGAAGTCCAGGCTGAAAACATCAGAATGGATGTAAGGAGCACATTTTTAATGGTGAAGGTAATTAATCACTGGAGAAGCTCACTGCAGTGTTTGGAATAATTCTATGGTTGGGATTTATAAAATCAAGATCAGGTGGATTTTTATTTCCACTTTTCAGCTCCAGTCAGGATGGGATATCGGGGAAGTCACTGTAGGATGCTGTGGGATGCACAGATAATCAGGAGAGAGACTTCCAGTTGTAAGGTATTTTTTAATTGTGAAGGTGATTAACCACTGGAGGAATTCAGTGTAGGGTTTGGGGAATTTCTATTGCTTGGGATTTTTGAATCAAAATAGGTGGAATTTCATTTACCTTTCCAGCTCAAGCTGGGTGGGACAGAGAGGAGATGTAGGATGCTGTGATGTTTTGAAATGACCCCACAGACAATCAGTGGGGAAAACTTGTAGACATAAGAATCCATTTTTAATAGTGAAAGGTAATTAACCAATGGCATTGTACCTGGGGAAGTCCCCAACTGGACAATACCAAAATCACAACTCACCTAATCACAAACACATGAAGGAAATCATTTGAAGATTTCTGTGGGCTGGAATCTATATATTTTAGGATGAAAACAAAAAATGGATGATTTCTCTATATTTGGACTGTAAATCAAGTCAGAGTGGGTTTTGCCGATCAGCAGTGGTGTAAGAGGGAATAGATCTGTTGAAATGACCTGACAGAGAGCAGAGGGAGAACCTCTAAAAGGGAGAAAATAAACCTGAAATGACAAGAAGAGCCAGCGGAGAACCTTGGAGAAGGAAAATCTGAACCCCAAATGACTCATGGAGCCTGTGGGAGAAAGCCCTAGAAAGGGAGAAAATAAAATCTACACAATGATCCACAGAAGAGCCTGTGGGAGAGCCTCTAAAAAGTGGGAAACTGAAATCCAAAGATGACCCATAGAGAGCAATGGGATGCTCTCAGTGGGAAATTGAACCTGAAATGACCACGAAGAGCCACTGGGAAAGCCTGCTAGATGGGAAATCTGAACCCAAAATGACCACAGAGAGCAGGGAGGCCCACGAGACCAGTGGAGAAATTTGAGGAAAATCTGAATCCCGAAATGACGCATAGAGACCAATGGAACCTGTAGAGATGAGGAAATTGACCCGAATGACCCAAAGAGAGCCAATGGAGCTTTAGATGGCAAAGTCTGAATCCGAAAATGAACAGAGAGAGCGCTTAGGAGAATGTTAGACAGAAGCCGCGAACCGAAATGATCACAAGACTCAGTGGGAGAAGATTTAGACAGGAAAATCTGAATCCAAGAATAACCGAATTGAGCATCAGGAAATCGAACCAACCAAACATTTCACAAAAATTCATCAGTGCATGAATTTCCCTTTCAGGCCATTCCAGCAGCAGCCTGAAGGAGAGCTGCGGAGGATGCTGGAGCGCGCGCACCTGCCCTTCTACTACGGCAGGCATCGCGCGCGCCGAGGCCGAGGACACCTAGAGCTGGCGGGGATGGCGGACGGGCTGTTCCTTGCGCCAATGCCTGCGCAGCCTGGGCGGTTACGTGGCTGTCCGTGGTGTGCGACCTGCATTCTACACTACCCATGAGCGCCAGCTATGGCACTACGCATCCTGGGCGGAAGGGCACTGCGGCCCGAGGAGCTGTGCGAGTTCTACCAAGGACGCGACGGGCTTGTGCCGCGTGGCAACCCTGCAACGGCGCGGCGTGGAGCGAGCCAGCGGTGTTCGACAGCATGAGGGACAAATGGTGGGGGGTTAGTGCGCAGACGTGGAAGCTGGAGGTGCGCGGTGTTTCTATGGGGTGGGGCGGGTGGTTTGTCGTGATTTTCAGTTTTAAAGATCGTTGCCGTGATTCCAGTTTTGATGATCTTGGCTGTAATTTCCAGTTTTATTATGGTGTCAGTTTAATGGTTTGTGTCTCGTTTCAGTTTTGATGTTGCTGTGATTTCCAGTTTTAATGATCTGTGATTCTTTTGGCTTGCTTGTGATTTCAGTTTTAATGAACAGTTGTCTATTTCCAGTTTTGATGATTGTTGCTGTGATTTCAGTTTTGATGAATACATTGCCATGATTCTTATGATCGTTCCGTATTTTAGTTTAATGATTGTTGAGGTGATTTCAGTTTTGTATGATGTTGCTGGATTTCCAGTTATTTTATGATTGTTGTGTGATTTCCAGTTTTAGTAATGATGCGGATGTGGATAAGGGGATTTTAAAAGCAGGGTTTGCTTTTTAAGGATCCAGGTGCACAGCTCAATGGAAAAATGCACAGAACGTCGGAAATTAACCTGGCATATAGACATGGATACAAAGTTTTATAGATTTCAGGAATTACATATCTATCAAGAATTCCCCAATAAGAAATTGATCAAATTACAGTAATTCCCCTGTTTCTAAGAACGCTAGCTCCAGATGAGGCCAGAATCAGTTTTACCAAAATATTCAGAGGAGAAGGCTTCACCAAGGTGAGCTAAATTTGAGATAGCACAAGGCACACTGCCTACACTGAGGATGTTCAGATCTTCTGCCAAGCAGGATTCCTAAACTGAGCTGGAATTCAGGCTACAGGAATTACAGGCTGTGGCTAAGGTCCAGGGATACGTAAAGGGTATGGAAGTCTAAAAGTGTAGATAAAATATATAAAAGGGTACCTAGAAAGGAAAGACAAAGATCATCAGGCATCAGTGGGAGTGTGACGTCAGGAGCTGTTCGGGTCTGTCCTAAGTCCTCTCCTGGAAGGGGTTGGTCTCAAGGCGCCTGAATTCTGCTCTTTCCTGTTTTTTTTTTTTCACCCCAAACTGGTCTAAATATCTCCAGAGTCCTCCCTGGAACAGATGGAAGTCACTGTGCAGCCTTGCCTGAAGTGTTCTTGTCACCAGAAGTGGGATGAGTTCCCACGTTGGACCAAGATGTCTGATCCCAAGAACCCAAGCAGCCAAACCCAGCAAACTCTATCCGAAGGCTAACAAAACCGCATCCCAAACACAACCACCAGACGAAGAAATCATCCCATACCCAAAAATCATCTGAAACAAAAACACCTCCAAACCAAGCAAACCCTCGAAGAACCAAAAAACCCATCTTAGAATAAATAATCCATCCCAAACCCACAAAATCCATTAAGAACCTCATAAATCATCCAAACCAAAATCGATAACTATATCAACATCAATCACAACCATCATCAATAAATATCCCAAATGAGGATGAACAAGTTTGTTTTCTAGGGTTTCCTATGAATGAGATATGTTGTTATCCAGGGTTTCTGTTGCTGAATGGAGTGTTCTTATAGGGTTATCTATAGCTCAATGCGGTTTCTATAGGTTTCCTATAGCTGAATGAGGTGTTCTACAGGGTTTTCTATGGATCATGAGGATTTCTGGACCAGGATTGCTAAAATGAGGTCTTTTGGACCAGGATTGTCTCCCAGAGCTGAAGGATTCTGTAGGGTTCCCCCCCGGAGCAGATCTGTACCACCGGCAGATAACAAAGGACATCGTCACTTCCTGGCAAGGGGACAGGAACGGCCTGACCCCGGAGTGAGCCCGGGGACGGATTCAGGGTCTCCCGTAGCATTTCCAGACTGCACCGACCCGGCCAGGTGGTGAGGAGCCAGGAGGGCAGGGACACGGGAAGGTTCTGCTGTGAAGAAAATCACGGAGTCATGGAACACCCGGAGCCGGAAAGGACCCACAAGGATCAGACCCACCTGTCCCTGCCCAGACCCCCAAAATCCCCACCCTGTTTATCCTGGCAGCGCTGTCCAAACGCTCTGCAGCTTGGGCAGCCTCGGGGCGGGACCATTCCCTGGGGAACCTGGGCAGTGCCAGCACCTCTGGGGACAGAAGAACCCTGCAGATCCATCCAAGCCTGACACAGCTCAGCCGTTCCTTGGCTCCTGGCCCTGTCCCAGAGCAGAGCTCAGCCCTGCCTCCGCCTCCCTCGGGAGGAGCTGCAGCCGAGGAGTCTCCCTCAGTCTCCTCTGCTCCAGCTGAACAAGCCAAGAGCCCTGAGCCGCTCCTCAGATCCTTCCCCAGCACCGTGTTCTTCCTTTGGCCACTCTCCAACAGCTTTAGATCCTCCTGATCTCGTGGTGCCCAAAGTGCCCCCAGCACCCGAGGTGAGGCTCCCCAGTGCGAGCAGAGCAGGACATCCCTCCTGGCCTGGTACCCAGGACACAGTGACCCTTTGGGTTGCCAGGACACACTGGGGACTCTGATCCAACTTTTCACCAGGAACACCGGGCTGTAGGACACCCCACAAGCCCAACATTGAGGTTCCCCACATGAATGTGGTGCCTTCTCTCTTCCCTCACCAAAGTCAGCGGAGTTCAGCCAGATTTAAGGAATTCAGTCAATTTAATTAATCAGGAATTCTGCTCTGCAGCAGAACAGAATCCAACTATTCTCATGTCTCACTTAATCATGAGACCCTCCGAATTCCCTGTTCCATGTACCCCAAATGAGCTGATTGGTAGCACAGAGGATGGAAGGAGCATTTTTATTTTTTTTTTTCCCACTCTTTCCCAGGGGATGCCCTGGAGCAGGCCATCATCAGCCAGGCTCCCCAGGTGGAGAAGCTGGTGGCCACCACAGCCCACGAGAGGATGCCCTGGTACCACGCGCAACATCAGCCGGGAGGAGGCAGAGAGGAGGCTCTACTCGGGGCACAGCCCGACGGGAAATTCCTGTGAGTATCCAACATCTGGAAATTTCTGGGAGTATCCAAACATTGAAATTTCTGGGAGTATCCAAACCCCTGAATTCCTCTGAGTATCCAAACATCTGGAAATTCTATGAGCATCCAAACCTGGACACATATCATTATATTTCTATATATAATATAGATATATGTATATAAATGTCATTAATAATAATATGTTATATTATATATTATGAATTACACACTATACATGACATAGATATAGGATCTATATGTATTTAATTTATATTCATATATGTATATATTATATATTATCTTATTATACATTACAGATTTATTTATCTATTGCATATTATATATTAAATATTATAACATTTATATATTTTTATAACATTATATTTATATTCTATATATCATACATCTATACATATATACATATATACATATATAATATAATTATAGATATATATATATATATTATTATATATAATTGTATATATATTAATATTATATTATTATATATTTTTACATATAATATATAAAAAATTATGCATTTTATTCAGGGCCACCTCTCCACGTGGCCACCCTCCCCTGGCACCTCAGAACAGAACCAAGAGCTGTTTTTCCTGATTTATTTCCGATTTTCCTCCCTGCCAGGCTGAGAGAGAAGAAGGAGAACCGCGCCTACGCCTGTCCCTCGTGTACGGCAAGACCGTCTACCACTACCGGGTGGACACGACAAATCCGGGAAATATTCCATCCCCGAGGGCACCAATTCGACACCCTCTGGCAGGTACCGAGCTGGGCGTCCTCAGATGAGGCTTTTCCAAATCCCCAAATCCTCAAGACAATAAATCACTCTAGGATCATTTTTTGTGTCAATAAATCGGGAATTGTTTGTGTCCTGGCCAGAGTTTGTGTGTGGGCCAGCAAAATTCGCGGCTACACACGACCCTGCTACAAAACCTTGTACTCATTTTGACATTCATTTTATACATTTATATCTGTATATTCATATTGATACATTCATATATTAATATATAATTTATATTTTATTATTTATATACTATAATTCAAATACTTATATTATATGTCTATTTATAAATTGTATTTCACATTTCTATTTACAATTTTTATCTATATATCAATATTTATGTTTCTATTTATATATTTACATTTATAGTTACATATTTATATTATGCATTTATATTGATACATTCATATTTAGACATTTCTATATCTACATTTGTATTATTACATTAATTTCTATATTTCCATTTACAGATTTGTATTTATGTATTCGTATTATGCATTCCTATTTATACCTTTATATTTATCCATTTCTATTTATACTTTTATAATCATATATTTATACCTATTTATACAAAGAAATGAATGTTTTTGGACTCTAATGACATCATAACACCAAGGTTGAGGGTTTGATCCTATTAATAATTAATAATCATCACAATAATCCTCATGGATCCCAGTATGGGTTCCAATCAGAATATTCTATGATTCTGAGCTAATTCTCTTTCATTAATTAATTTCATTAACTATTTCATTAATTTCCCCTACAATATTCTCTTTATTCTATCCCCTATTGATTATTATTTTTGCTGATTGCCCATTTTTTACTCTTTTTAGTCCCTTTGTCTTTCAGCCTTGATTTTCCAACACCTGAACTGAATTTTTTTCAGTCTCTTCTTTATTTTCTGGTTTCTGCAGAGTGGCCTGGTCTAATTCCATAAATTCTGCATTCCAGATGTCCAACCTTAATCCACCTCCCTCTCCCAGGCTTTGTTCATTGGAGCCACTTTACCAAAATTAAAGTTCCAATTAAACTGGAATAATAAAATTAAATTTCCCAAACCGTGCTCCTACAAGAGCTCATGAAAATTTTGTTCCATTCTGGCTGAGAGTAACTGAAAAATAACTCATTATTTGTAATTAATATCTATATTGTTTGGATTAATTAGTTAAAAAATCTCATTTAAAAGTCATTATTTATTAAAATTATCAAATTAGCAAAACTTTAAAATTCCAGCACTTTTCCTGAGCTTTGCTCCTGCAAAAGCAGCTCATGGCAACTTTGCTCTGTGTGGCTGAGAGTATTTTAAGAATAACCCATATTTATCATTAATATCTATATTGATTGGGATTAATTAGGTAAAACACTTCATTTAAAAGTTAAACTGTTTATTTAAACTATTTATTATTAAATAAAAGTTAAATTATAGACTAAACTGGTTATTTTAAGAATAACCTACTATTTATAATTAATGTCTGTATTGGTTGGGGTTAATTAAAAATTAAAAAATTAATTTAGAAGTTAAACTATTTATTAGAATTATCCAGGGAGTGGAGGCTGGAGCTGAGCATCATTAGCTCAACATTTTTATTCCCAGGGCTGTTTTTGCTCAGAATTTTATTAAAAAGAGATTTTTGGAGCGTTTTTATGGCGACAGAACCATGCCAGGCTCCTGATTGCAGCTGAAATCGGAGCCGGGTGGGACAGAAAATCCTCGTGTCCCCAGGGTCGTGGTCCAGGTGGGCTGAGGTGAAAAATTCCTGGGATCGCAAAAAAAAAAAAACCAAAAAAAAACCGGATCCACAGAAAATAAACCTGGAGTTCCTGTGGGACAGGAGAAGTTTTCTCTTGGGGTTAATCCCAAACATCAGGACCTAAAACCCTCCCTGGCAGGGACAGCAATGGCATCATGTTGAAAATACCCCGCTCATCCCCAAAATTTTGTCTTTTCTTTTTGTTTTTGATTCTTTTTCATCCAATCTCCCGAGTTCTTCACAGCTCTGGAAGATATCCAGGGATGCAGCCACACCCTGGGACACCCTTGGGTGCACGGAGAGAGGACAGAAACATTCCAGTCCCTGCCATAAATCCCAGAGGAATAGCTGCCCTAAGCCACAAAAGTTGCCTTCAATAATTTTAAAAATGAAGAAGGAGGGGGAAGAAAAAGAAAAAAAAAGGGGAAAAAAGGAAAAAAGAAGAAAAAAAGGAAAAAAATTCTCCTGACAATAATCTCCTTTTTTTCCCATCCCTTTCCCAGTTGGTGGAGTATTTAAAACTCAAACCCGATGGGCTGATTTTCTACCTGAGGGAAGCCTGCCCCAACCCAACATGCCAGGTGAGCTGTCACCTTTTTTTTTTGAGTTCCCCCAAATTTCCTGAGCACTCAGGGCCCTCTTGGGGCTTCTGCAATCCATAATTAATAAAGGAAGGAGAGGGAACAGGCACCAGACCCTGGGGACACGAGGATTTTCTGTCCCACCCGGCTCCGATTTCAGCTGCAATCAGGAGCCTGGCATGGTTCTGTCGCCATAAAAACGCTCCAAAAATCTCTGTTTTTAATAAAATTCTGAGCAAAAACAGCCCTGGGAATTTAGAAAATGTTGAGCTAATGATGCTCAGCTCCAGCCTCCACTCCCTGGATAATTCTAATAAATAGTTTAACTTCTAAATTAATTTTTTAATTTTTAATTAACCCCAACCAATACAGACATTAATTATAAATAGTAGGTTATTCTTAAAATAACCAGTTTAGTCTATAATTTAACTTTTAATTTAATAATAAATAGTTTAAATAAACAGTTTAACTTTTAAATGAAGTGTTTTACCTAATTAATCCCAATCAATATAGATATTAATGATAAATAGTGGGTTATTCTTAAAATACTCTCAGCCAGCACAGAGCAAAGTTGCCATGAGCTGCTTTTGCAGGAGCAAAGCTCAGGAAAAGTGCTGGAATTTTAAAGTTTTGCTAATTTTGATAATTTTAATAAATAATTTGACTTTTAAATGAGATTTTTTAACTAATTAATCCAAACCAATATAGATATTAATTACAAATAATGAGTTATTTTTCAGTTACTCTCAGCCAGAATGGAACAAAATTTTCATGAGCTGCTTTTGTAGGAGCACGGTTTGGGAAATTTAATTTTATTTATTCCAGTTTAATTGGAACTTTAATTTTTGGTAAAGTGGCTCCAATGAACAAAGCCTGGGAGAGGGAGGTGGATTAAGGTTGGACATCTGGAATGCAGAATTTATGGAATTAGAGCCAGGCCACTCTGCAGAAACCAGAAAATAAAGAAGAGACTGAAAAAAATTCAGTTCAGGTGTTGGAAAATCAAGGCTGAAAGACAAAGGGACTAAAAAGAGTAAAAAATGGGCTAATCAGCAAAAATAATAATCAATAGGGGATAGAATAAAAGAGAATATTGTAGGGGAAATTAATGAAATAGTTAATGAAATTAATTAATGAAAGAGAATTAGCTCAGAATCATAGAATATTCTGAATTGGAACCCATACTGGGATCCATGAGGATTATTGGTGATGATTATTAATTATTAATAGGGATCAAACCCTCAACCTTGGTGTTATGATGTCATTTAGAGTCCAAAAACATTCCATTCTTTGTATAAATAGGTAAATATATATGATTATAAAAGTATAAATAGAAATGGATAAATATAAAGGTATAAATAGGAATGCATAAATACGAATACATAAATACAAATCTGTAAATGGAAATATAGAAATGTTAATGTATAAATACAAATGTAGATATAGAAATGTCTAAATATGAATGTATCAATATAAATGCATAAATATAATATGTAACTATAAATGTATAAATATATAAATAGAACAATAAAATGAATATATAGATAAATTTGTAAATAGAAATGTGTAAATACAAATTTATAAATAGACAATAAATATAAGTATTTGAAATATAGATATATAAATATAATAAAATAATATATAAATATATGAATGTATCAATATGAATATACAGATATAAATGTATAAAATGAATGTACAAATGAGTGACAAGGTTTTGTAGCAGGGTCTGTGTGGAGGCCGGAATTTTGCTGGCCCCACACACAAACTCTGGCCAGGAACAAAACAATTCCCGATTTATTGACACTAAAAAATGATCTTAGAGTGATTTATTGTCTTGAGGATTTGGGGGGATTTGGGAAAAGCCTCAATTCCTGAGGACGCCAGCTCGGTACCTGCCAGAAGGTTGTCGGGGTGTCGATTTGGTGGCCTCGGGGATGGACAATTTTCCCGGAATTGTCGTGAGTCCACCCGGTAGTGGTAGAGCGGTCTTGCAGTACACGAGGGAGACAGGGGTAGCGCGTTTCCTTCTTCTCATCGTCAGCCTGGCAGGGAGGAAAATCGGAAATAAATCGGAAAACAGCTCTTGGTTCTGTCTGAGGTGCAGGAGGGTGGCCACGTGGAGAGGTGGCCCTCGAATAAAATGCAGTAATCTTTTTTATAATATTAATATAACTTAAATATATAATAATATAATATTATATTATACATATTATATATTAATATATATATATATATCTATAAATATTATGTATAATGTATAATTAATAGTATAGATGTATGCTATAGATTATAAGAATATAATATATTGTATAGTATATATAAATATATAATATATAATATTAATATATATATATGCATAGATAATAAATCTGTAAATGTATAATAGATAATATATTATATATATAATATGCTCATATATAAATGTATACAGTACATAATAGATGTATATCAATATGTCATGTATAGTGTGTATTCATAATAATAGTCAAGATAACATATTTATTTGATATGACATTTTATTATACATATTATCTATATATGATATGATAGAAATTATATGTAATGATATGTGTCGCAGGGTTTGGAAATGCTCATAGGATTTCCAGATGTTTGGATCTCAGAGGAAATATTTCAGGTGGGTTTGGATACTCCCAGAAATTTCCATACCAGATGTTTGGATACTCAGAAATTTTCGCA
>VKON01002375.1:88467-101746 GCA_009741485.1 Malurus cyaneus samueli
CCTGGTGGTCAGCCCTGTGCTGGTGGTCAGCCTATCCTGGTGGCCAACCTCATCCTGGTGGTCAACCCTGTGCTGGTGGCCAGCCTCATCCTGGTGGTCAGCCCTGCCCTGGCTCACCCAGCCTGGTTCCTCCTGAAGAAATTTGGGAAGAGCTGCCATGAAGTGCATAATTAACAATTAAACATCAATCCAGGACAATCAGAACAATGCAGCCAGGTCAAGGTGAAATGGAGTTTCTCAGGTTTTCCTTTTGAGCTGAGAAATGTTGCAAATTGAATCAAAATTATTGCAAGTTCAATCAAAATTATGGCGAGTTAAATCAAAACTATCCCAAGTTAAATCAAAAATTATCTCAAGCTAAACCAAAATTATTGCACGTTTGCTGTTATTTCAGATTTTTAAAAACCCCAAATATGTGCCCAGCTCCTCAGTTCATCCTCTTGCACAGTCCCAGCAGCTCAGGGACCCTTGGGATCGCTGGAGCTGGGAAGGGTTTGGCTGGATCTCCGTGCTGGGCAGGACCCGCCCTGCTCATCCCTCAGCACCAAAAACCTGCGAGGCGCTGCATTTATGGCACCTTCTCCCCATCTTTTGTCCCCAAGAAGCCCCCAGATGGCCCTGGATGGGACCAGGAAGGGAGAGCAGCGAGGAGGCGTCGCAGTCGGGGCAGGAAACCGCGACAGGAAGCGTCAGCAGTTCCTCGGCGTGGCGAGGGACCGGCAGAAACACAACTCGAACCAGCCCAAATTGTGAAACCCCGTCACCAAATCCACCAAATGGAGACGAGTGGAGTCGTGCCAGAGCTGCCAAGGAGGCCCCAGGCAGGCAGGAAGGGGTCACTCACTCGGAGATATTTACAGCTGACCGCTGGTTTGCACTGAAATCAGCCAGGAACCAACGGGAACTGGTGACTGGGAGCACCCTGAGGCTCCAACCCAAACTGATTTGAGCAAAGAATCCTAAACCTGTGATGCCTCCAGGAAACAAAGCCCAGAGCGGTCCCCAGAGCTGGCTCAGCTCCTGGTGGTGCCTAAATCTGGTTCCCTAAATCATTCTGGGCAGAATTGAGAGAATCCAAAGCAGTTCTGTTATTGCGGGGCCTTCAGGGCCATCCAGGGCAGTCCCAGCCCAGCCAGGGGCTGCACCCACAATGGACAATGGCTCACGGCTTTTTCACCCTTTCTCACTTTTGTCCATTTGCACAAAAGTGGCTCCAATGAACAAAGCCTGGGAGAGGGAGGTGGATTAAGGTTGGACATCTGGAATGCAGAATTTATGGAATTAGAGCCAGGCCACTCTGCAGAAACCAGAAAATAAAGAAGAGACTGAAAAAAATTCAGTTCAGGTGTTGGAAAATCAAGGCTGAAAGACAAAGGGACTAAAAAGAGTAAAAAATGGGCTAATCAGCAAAAATAATAATCAATAGGGGATAGAATAAAAGAGAATATTGTAGGGGAAATTTTAAATAGTATAATGGGAAATTAATTATGAAAGAGAATTAGCTCAGGGAATCATAGAATATTCTTGGCAAATTGGAACCCAACTAGGATCCAATAGAGGTTATTGGTGAATGATTATTATATTAAATAGAGATCAAACCCTCAAACCTTGGTGTTTATGAATGTCAATTTGAGTCCAAAAACATTCATATTTCTTTAGATTAAATAGGATATAAAATAATAGGATTATAAAAGTAATATTAAATAATGGATAAATATAAAGGTATAAATAGGAATGCATAAATACGAATACATAAATACAAATCTGTAAATGGAAATATAGAAATGTTAATGTATAAATACAAATGTAGATATAGAAATGTCTAAATATGAATGTATCAATATAAATGCATAAATATAATATGTAAAACTATAAATGTATATATATAAATATATAAAAATAAAATAGAATATATAGATAAAATTTGTAAATAGAAATGGTGTAAATTACAAATTTATAAATTAGACATAAATAATAGTATATTGAATATAGATACTATATAATAAAATTAAATATATATTAATATATGAATGTATCAATATGAATATACAGATATAAATGTATAAAATGAATGTACAAATGAGTGACAAGGTTTTGTAGCAGGGTCTGTGTGGAGGCCGGAATTTTGCTGGCCCCACACACAAACTCTGGCCAGGAACAAAACAATTCCCGATTTATTGACACTAAAAAATGATCTTAGAGTGATTTATTGTCTTGAGGATTTGGGGATTTGGGAAAGCCTCAATTCCTGAGGGACGCCCAGCTCGGTACCTGCCAGAGGGTGTCGAATTTGGTGCCCTCGGGGATGGAATATTTCCCGGATTTGTCGTGGTCCACCCGGTAGTGGTAGACGGTCTTGCCGTACACGAGGGACAGGGCGTAGGCGCGGTTCTCCTTCTTCTCTCTCAAGCCTGGCAGGGAGGAAAATGGAAATAATTCATGAGAAAAAACAGCTCTTGGTTCTTTCTGAGGTTGCCCAGGGGAGGGTGGGCCAGTGGAGTGAGAGGTGGCCCTGAATTAACAATTGCATAATTTTTATTATATATTTTATATATATGTAAAATATATAATATATTTATATTATATATTTACATATTATATATCATAAAATTATAATATATATATCTATAATATATATGTATATATGTTCATGTGTATAATAATGTAAATAGACTGTATGTATAGATATAAGTATATATATAATATAGATGTAATAGTATAATAATAAATTTATATGTATCATAATTAATATGAATATGCAATAGCATAATAATACAATCTTGTAATTGTAATATGAGATTAATATATATTATAACAATATGTAATATATAATGTATTATACATATAGATCCTAATCATATTCATTGATATAGGTGTGTAATTCATAAATATAAATACATATTATTTTATGGACATTTATTATACATATTATCTTTTATATATAGAAATTATATGTAATGATATGTGTCCAGGGGTTTGGGATGCTCATAGGAATTTCCAGATGTTTGGATACTCAGAGGAATTTTCAGGGGGTTTGGATACTCCCAGAAATTTCCAGATGTTTGGATACTCCCAGAAATTTCCAGATGTTTGGATACTCACAGGAATTTCCCGTCGGGCTGTGCCCCCGAGTAGAGCCTCCTCTCTGCCTCCTCCCGGCTGATGTTGCCGTGGTACCAGGGCATCCTCTCGTGGGCTGTGGTGGCCACCAGCTTCTCCACCTGGGGAGCCTGGCTGATGATGGCCTGCTCCAGGGCATCCCCCTGGGAAAGAGTGGGGGAAAAAAAGAAATAAAAATGCTCCTTCCATCCTCTGTGCTACCAATCAGCTCATTTGGGGTACATGGAACAGGGAATTCGGAGGGTCTCATGATTAAGTGAGACATGAGAATAGTTGGATTCTGTTCTGCTGCAGAGCAGAATTCCTGATTAATTAAATTGACTGAATTCCTTAAATCTGGCTGAACTCCGCTGACTTTGGTGAGGGAAGAGAGAAGGCACCACATTCATGTGGGGAACCTCAATGTTGGGCTTGTGGGGTGTCCTACAGCCCGGTGTTCCTGGTGAAAAGTTGGATCAGAGTCCCTGGTGTGTCCTGGCAGCCCAAAGGGTCACTGTGTCCTGGGGGTACCAGGCCAGGCAGGGATTGTCCTGCTCTGCCCTGACCTGGGGCAGCCTCACAAGATAAACAAGATATCAGACTATTAGAGAATGACCAAAGGAGGGCTACAAAGTTGGTGAAGGGCGTGGAGGGGAAGCTGCACGAGGCACGACTGAGATCACTTTGTCAGTTCAGCCTGGAGGAAACTGATGGCAGACCTCACTGCAGTCAACAACTTCCTCACAAAGGGAAGAGGAAGGACAGGCACTGATCTATTCTCTGTGATGACAGTGACAGGACCCAAGGAATGGCTGGAGCTGTGTCAGGGCTTGGGATGGATCTCAGGGAAAGGTTTTCTGTCCCCAAGAGGGTGCTGGCATGCCAGGAATATCCCAGGGAATGGTTCCCGCCCGAGGCTGCCAGAGCTGCTAGGAGCTTTGGACAGCGCTTGCCAGGGTGAATCGTGGTTGGGGTTGGGGGTCTGGGAGGGACAGGGTGGGATTCTGATCCTTGTGGGTCCTTTCCGGCTCCGGGTGTTCCATGACTCCGTGATTTTCTTCACAGCAGAACCTTCCCGGTGTCCCTGCCCTCCTGGCTCCTCACCACCTGGCCGGGTCGGTGCAGTCTGGAAATGCTACGGGAGACCCTGAATCCGTCCCCGGGCTCACTCCGGGGTCAGGCCGTTCCTGTCCCCTTGCCAGGAAGTGACGATGTCCTTTGTGTTATCTGCCGGTGGTACAGATCTGCTCCGGGGGGGAACCCTACAGAATCCTCAGCTCTGGGAGACAATCCTGGTCCAAAAGACCTCATTTTAGCAATCCTGGTCCAGAATACCTCATTGAGCTATAGAAACCCTGTAGAACACCTCATTCAGCTATAGGAAACCTATAGAACACCGCATTGAGCTATAGAAACCCTATAGAACACTCCATTCAGCAACAGAAACCCTGGATAACATCTCATATCTCATTCATAGGAAAACCCTAGAAAACAACTTGTTCCATTCCTCATTGGGATGATTTTTTGGGGATTGGGATGAGTTGGTTTAGTTGTTGGATGGGTTTATTAGGGTTTGGCATGGATTTTTTGGGTTTTGGGATGGATTTGATGGGTTTTGGAATGGATTTGTTGGGGTTTGGGATGGGTTTATTTAGTTCTAAGATGGGTTTTTTTGGTTTCGATGGGTTTGCTTGGTTTGGGATGGGTGTTTTTGGTTTCAGATGGATTTGTTGGGGTATGGGATGGATTTCTTTCGGTCTGGGATGGGTTTGTTGGGTTTGGGATGGGTTTGTTTAGTTCTGGGATGAGTTTGCTGGGGTTTGGCTGCTGGGTTTTGGGATCAGAGCTCTGGTCCAAGGTGGGAACCATCCCATGGGCTGGTGACAAGAACACTCAGGGCAAGGCTTGCACAGTGAGCTCCATCTGTTCCAGGGAGGACTCTGGAGATATTTAGACCAGTTTGGGGTGAAAAAAAAAAGAAAGAGCAGAATTCAGCCCTTTTAGGTTCCAACACCCTTCCAGGAGAGTGACTTTAGGACAGACCCGACAGCTCCTGAGCGGTCACAGCCTCCCACTGATGCCTGATGATCTTTGCCTTTCCTTTTGATACACCCTTTTATATATTTTATATACACTTTTAGACATTTTCTGTAGCCTTTTTGTATCCCTGTACCCTTAGCCACAGGCCTGTAATTCCTGTAGCCTGATAATATTCCAGCTTAGTTTAAGAATTCTGCTGGGCAGAGAGACTGAACATCCTCAGTGTGAGGTCAGTGTGCCTTGTGCTATCTCAAATTTGAGGCTTCAGCCTTGGGTGAAGCCTTCTCTCTGGAATATTTTGCGTAAACTAGGCTCTATCTGGGGAGGATTCTTTAGAACAGGGGGACATCACTTCATTTATTAAGTTTCTTATTAGAGAATCTTAGATAGATATGCTAATTCCTGAAATCTATAAAACTTGTATCCATGCTATATGCCAGGTTAATTTCCCGACGTTCTGTGCATTTTTCCATTGAGCTGTGCACCTGGGATCCCTTTAAAAAAGGCAAAACCCTGTTTTTAAAAATCCCCTTATCCACATCCGCATCATTACTAAACTGGAATATCCAAGCAAACAAATCATTAAAACTGGATCACAGCAACAATCATCAAAACTGGAAATCACAGCAACAATCATTAAAACTGGAAATCACGGCAACGATCATTAAACTGGAAATCACGGCAATGATCATCAACCCACTGGACCATCCACACGGCAACCATTCAATTCAAAACTGGTAAATCTACGACATTATTGTTCATTAATAACTTGGAAATCACAGCATGACATCATAAATCTGGAATAATCACTGGCATATGATCCATAAACTGGAAATTCAGCAACAATCATTAAACTGGAATCGAACAACACCATTAATAACTTGTGATTCACCAGTTCATTAAACTGGAAATTACGCCAATGATCATCAAAACTGGAAATCACGGCAACGATCTTTAAAACTGAAAATCACGACAACACCGCCCCACCCCGAGGAACACCGCGCACCTCCAGCTTCCACGTCTGCCGCACGTACTCCCGCACCATGTTGTCCCTCATGCTGTCGAACACCCCGGGCTGCGGCTCCACGCCGCTGGGCCGGTTGCAGGGTTTGCGCAGCGGGCAGCAGAGCCCGTCGGCGTCCTTGGCGTAGAACTCGCACAGCTCCTCGGGGCCGCAGTGCGCCTTGCCGCCCAGGATGGCGTAGGTGCCGTTGAGCTGGCGCTCGATGGGGTAGTGGTAGAAGTGCAGGTCGCACACCACGGACAGCACGTAACCGCCCAGGCTGCGCAGGCATTGGCGCAGAAGGAACAGCCCGTCCGCCATCCCCGCCAGCTTCAGGTGCTCCTCGGCCTCGGCGCGCGCGATGCTGCCGTAGTAGAAGGGCAGGTGCGCGGCGGCGTCCGGCATCTCCAGCGCTCTCCTTCAGGTGCTGCTGGAAGGGCCTGGAAAGGAAATTCATCACTGATGCATGGTTTTGTGAAATGGTTTGGTTGGGGTTCGGATTTTCCTGATGGCTCTGTTTGGATCCGATCTGCTAGTTGTCCCTGGCTTATGTGCTTTCGGTCGTTCCCATCTCATGTCCATGCTTCTTGTGTCATTCGGTCAGTTCATTAAATGTTCTCCCACTGAGTCTCGTGGTCTCCTCCTGCTGGCTCTCTGTGGGATCATTTCAGGGTTCGGGCTTTCCTGTCTAGAGGTTCTCCTACAGGCTCTCTCTGGGGTCATTTTGGGATTCAGACTTTCCCATCTAAGAGCTATCCCATTGGCTCTCTGTGGGGTCATTTCAGGGTTCAGATTTTCCCATCTACAGGCTTTGTCCCATTGGCTCTCTATGTGGTCATTTCGGGATTCAGATTTTCCTCAATTCTCCACGCCTGGGTCCCGCTGGTCATTGGGTTCACTCCCATTTAGGGCTCATTGGCGTCTTTCGGGTCATTTCAGGTTCGATTCCCTCTAGAGCTATCCCTTGGCCCTATCATTTTGATCAATTTTCCCAGGGTCTCCCACATTGGCTCTCTGTTGGGGTCTTTTGTAGATTGTATTTCTCCTGTCTAGAGGTTCTCCCACATGGCTCTCTGTGAGGATCATTTGGGGTTCAATTTCGCCAAAGGTTCTCTGTGCTCTTTGCGGTCTTCAGTTTATCTCCTGTTTAGGGTTCTCCCGCTGGCTCTCTGTGGGGTCATTTCAAACATCACGAGCATCCCAATCCCTCTATCCAGCCCACTGAGCTGGAAATGCTAAATAAAAACCCATCCCGATCTTGATTTAAAGATCCAAGGCAATAGAGAATCCATCTTGCATTTGATTTAAAGATCCCAAACAGAAGAGAATCCCCAGTCCTACATGACTTCCTACCAGTGGTTAATTACCTTCACTATTAAAAAATGTGAATCTTATGTCTACAAGTTCCCCCACTGATTGTCTGTGAGGTCATTTCAAACATCACAGCATCCTACATCCCTCTTCCCCACCCAGCGTTGGAGCTGGAAGTGTAAATGAAATTCCACCTGAAGTTTTGATTTCGAGAAAAGTCCCAAGCAATAGAGAATTCCCAAACCCTACCTGAATTCCTCCAGTGGTTAATCACCTTCACAATTAAAAATATGATCCTTACAACTGGAAGTTCCTCCACTGATTATCTGTGCATCCCACAGCATCCTACAGTGACTTCCCCTGATATCCCATCCTGACTGGAGCTGAAAAGTGGAAATAAAAATCCACCTGATCTTGATTTAAAAATCCCAAACCATAGAGAATTCCCCAAACACTGCAGTGAGCTTCTCCAGTGATTAATTACCTTCACCATTAAAAATGTGCTCCTTACATCCATTCTGATGTTTTCAGCCTGGACTTTCCTTACCTTTTTTCTTTTCTTTTCCAGTTTCCTGTTCATTTGGCTGGAAAGCGGTAAATAAAAAAAAACCTGGTCTTGATTTAAAGACCCCCAGGAACTGAAAATCCATCCCATCTTGATTTAAAGATTCCAAGCAATAGGGAATCCACTTGATCTTGATTTAAGGATCCCAAGCAATAGAGAATCCATCCCATCTTGATTTCAAAATCCCAGGAAAGAGAGAATTCCCTAAACCCTACGCTGAATTCCTCCAGTGGTTAATCACCTTCACAATTAAAAAGCGTGCTCCTTACAACTGGAAGTTCCTCCACTGATTTTCTGTGGCATCATTTCAAACATTGCAGCATCCCACAGTGATTTCCCTGATAGCCCATCCTGAGTGGAGCTGAAAAGTGCAAATAAAAATCCAACTGATCTTGATTTAAAGATTCCAAGCAATCAGAGAATCCCACTTGATCTGGGATCAACGAATTCTACCATGTTGATCACAATCAAACAATTTGAGAATCCTCCAAAATTCCTAATGGATTCCTCCAGTGGTTAATTACCTCAGAATTAAAAACATTCTCCTTACATCCAACCCGGATGTTTTCAGCCTGGAACTTTCTACCATTTTTCCTCCCGCCCTATTCATTTGAGCTGTGTAAAGTGTAATAAATAATACATCCCATCTTGATTAAAGATTCCAAGCCATACAGAATCCACCTGATCTTGATTTAAGGGATCCCAAAAAATCTGAGAATCCCCAAATCCTAACTGGATTCCACCAGTGGTTAATTACCTTACAAATGAAAACATGCTCTTGCATCCATCCCGATGTTTTCAGCCTGTATTATTTCCTACCATTTTCTCCCAAAGCCCTGCTCACAATCAAAGGAAATTCTTTGCCTCTCTGAATAAATGAGCTCTGCCAGAGGTCTGGAAGGCCCAAACCTTAAAGGAATTGAGATTAAAACACGGGGTGGATGTAAAATGTCTAAAGCAACATTTCAATAAACTTCACTGAGCACAGCGAGATCAGAGAAACCCAAGAGCTCGACCCACAGCCAGTGGGAAAAAGAAGAAACCTTCCGTGAATTATTTTTTTAACCAATCTGTGGAATTTTTTTCCCCGCAATACCTGGCTCTGGTTGGTTCCTGATGCTCTGATCCTGTTGGTTCTTCATTCACAGAGTCCCTGCAGAGCCCCGTGTGCCGAGGAGCTCTGGGCTCAGCTCTGCACAGGGCTTGTACCTCAATCTTGAATCACCCAAAATCCACACCAGGAGGGTGCTGGCGGAGCTGCAATCGATGGAAACTTTCACAAAGCCGAAGGGTCTCCTTTGACCAATCTCTAATCACCCAAAATTCCACCCAGGGGATGCTGACTGAGCCCCGGTTGCTGTAATCGATGGAAATTTCCCTGAAACCTGAAGGGTCATTTGATCTTGAATCACCCAAAATCCGACCCAGGAGATGCTGGCAGAGCTGCAATAAATGGAAACGTCCCCAAAACCAAAGGGGCTAATTTTTATTATCTTGAATCACCCAAAATCGCACCAGGGGGTGCTGGCAGGAGCTGCAATCGATGGAAACTTTCCAAAACCAAAGGGTCTCCTTTGATCAATCTTTAATCACCCAAAATCCCATCCAGGGGGCTGATGGAGCTGCAATCAATGGAAACTTTCCCGTAAGCAAAGGGTCTCATTTGATCAATCTTGAATCACCCAAAATCCCACCCAGAGATTGAGCCCCATTTGCTACAATCGATGGAAACTTTCTTGAAATCAAAGGGTCTCATTTTTATAATCTTGAATCACCCAAAAACCCACCCAGGGGGTGCTGACTGAGCCCCATTTGCTGTAATCAATGGAAATTTCCCTGAAACCGAAGGGTCATTTGATCTTGAATCACCCAAAATCCAAACCAGGGGGTGCTGGCGGAGCTGCAATCGATGGAAACTTCCCCAAAACCAAAGGGGATAATTTGTTCAATCTTTAATCATCCAAAATCCCATCCAGGGGGTGTTGGTGGAGCTGCAATCAATGGAAACTTTCCCAAAACCAAAGGGTCTCATTTTTATAATCTTGAATCACCCAAAACTCCACCCAGGGGGATGCTGACTGAGCCCCTGGTTGCTGTAATCAATGGAAATTTCCCTGAAACCGAAGGGTCATTCGATCTTGAATCACCCAAAATCCAACCCAGGAGATGCTGGCAGAGCTGCAATAAATGGAAACCTCCCCAAAACCAAAGGGTCTCATTTTTATAATCTTGAATCACCCAAAATCTGACCCAGGGGGTGCTGGCGGAGCTGCAATCGATGGAAACTTTCACAAAACCGAAGGGTCTCCTTTGATCAATCTTTAATCACCCAAAATTCCACCCAGGGGATGCTGACTGAGCCCCGGTTGCTGTAATCGATGGAAATTTCCCTGAAACTGAAGGGTCATTCAAATCTTGAATCACCCAAAATCTGACCCAGGGGGTGCTGGCAGAGCTGCAATTGATGGAAACTTCCCCGAAACCAAAGGGTCTCATTTGATCAATCTTGAATCACCCAAAATCCCACCCAGAGATTGAGCCCTGTTTGCTGCAATCGATGGAAACTTTCTCAAAACCAAAGGGTCTCATTTGTTCCCTGGAACCTGAGTTTTGGGGTTGCTCCTGTGCAATGGCGACCCCAAAAAGGTCAGAGAGATTTTCTCCCTCTGCACCTCTTGCAAACACCTCGCTCGTGTGCAGAGGCAAGAAAACACCAGGTTTTGGGGCAGCACGTTGGGTATTTGCCCTGATTTTTCTCAATTTGGCTCTTATTTCTGGACACGCAGGGAGAAGTCAGTTTTCCATGAGCTGAGCCCGCTGCTGTGGCCTCTGCTCCTGGGCAGTGGCCAGAGATGAGCCTGGGCTGGTGGTCAGCCTATCCTGATGGTCAGTCCTGTCCTGGTGGCCAGCCTCATCCTGGTGGTCAGGCCCGTCCTGGTGGTCAGCCCTGCCTGGTGGCAGGCTGTCCTGGTGGTCACCCTCCTGGTGGTCAGCTCTGTCTGGTGGTCAGCCCTGCTCTGGTGGACCTGTCCTGGTGGTCAGCCCTGCGCTGGTGGTCAGCCCTGTCCTGGTGGTCAACCCTGTCCTGGTGGTCAGCCCATCCTGGTGGTCGCTCTGTCTGGTGGATCATGTCTGTCCTGGTGGTCAGCCCATCCTGGTGGTCAGCCCTGTCCTGGTGGTCAGCCCATCCTGGTGGTCAACCCTGTCCTGGTGGTCAGCCCTGCTCTGGTGGCACCACCCTGTCCTGGTGGTCAGCCCATCCTGGTGGTCAACCCTGTCCTGGTGGTCAGCCCATCCTGGTGGTCAACCCTGTCCTGGTGGTCAGCCCATCCTGGTGGTCACCCGTCCTGGTGGTCAGCCCATCCTGGTGCCAACCTTCCTGGTGGTCACCTGTCCTGGTGGCAGCCCATCCTGGTGTCAACCCTGTCTGGTGGCAGCCTCATCCTGTGGTCACCTGCCCTGGCTCACCCAGCCTGGTTCCTCCTGAAGAAATTTGGGAAGAGCTGCCATGAAGTGCATAATTAACAATTAAACATCAATCCAGGACAATCAGAACAATGCAGCCAGGTCAAGGTGAAATGGAGTTCTCAGGTTTTCCTTTTGAGCTGAGAAATGTTGCAAATTGAATCAAAATTATTGCAAGTTCAATCAAAATTATGGCGAGTTAAATCAAAACTATCCCAAGTTAAATCAAAAATTATCTCAAGCTAAACCAAAATTATTGCACGTTTGCTGTTATTTCAGATTTTTAAAAACCCCAAAATATGTGCCCAGCTCCTCAGTTCATCCTCTTGCACAGTCCCAGCAGCTCAGGGACCCTTGGGATCGCTGGAGCTGGGAAGGGCTTGGCTGGATCTCCGTGCTGGGCAGGACCCTGCCCGCTCATCCCCACACCAAAAACCTGCGAGGCGCTGCATTTATGGCACCTTCTCCCCATCTTTTGTCCCCAAGAAGCCCCCAGATGGCCCTGGATGGGACCAGGAAGGGAGAGCAGCGAGGAGGCGTCGCAGTCGGGGCAGGAAACCGCGACAGGAAGCGTCAGCAGTTCCTCGGCGTGGCGAGGGACCGGCAGAAACACAACTCGAACCAGCCCAAATTGTGAAACCCCGTCACCAAATCCACCAAATGGAGACGAGTGGAGTCGTGCCAGAGCTGCCAAGGAGGCCCCAGGCAGGCAGGAAGGGGTCACTCACTCGGAGATATTTACAGCTGACCGCTGGTTTGCACGAAATCAGCCAGGAACCAACGGGAACTGGTGACTGGGAGCACCCTGAGGCTCCAACCCAAACTGATTTGAGCAAAGAATCCTAAACCTGTGATGCCTCCAGGAAACAAAGCCCAGAGCGGTCCCAGAGCTGGCTCAGCTCCTGGTGGTGCCTAAATCTGGTTCCCTAAATCATTCTGGGCAGAATTGAGAGAATCCAAAGCAGTTCTGTTATTGCGGGCTTCAGGCCATCCAGGGCAGCCCAACCCAGCCAGGGGCGCACCCACAATGGACAATGGTCACGGGTTTTTCACCCTTTTCATTTTGTCCATTTGCACATCGGGGCTGAATCCTCCAATTGCAGCTCAGCCAATGCAGTCAAAAACTCCAACTTGGCTCCCCAATTCTCTCTTGTTTCCATCTCTTGGGGCCTGGGCAGGGTGTCCTTGATTTGGGGCTGGAGAGGAATTTTTTGTTAAAATGGGAGAGCAGGAGCTCAGCACTTCTGTGGAGTCTGGAGTTAACACTGGAGAATCCAGGTTACAGAGACATGGAAATAGAGAACTGAAATCCTAAGATCAGAGTTCAATGTTCCTTTAGAGCTGCTGATTTCCAGGGATAACCGCACGAGATCTGCCCCCAAACCTGCCAGGCCCCTTCCCTGGAAAAACCAACCCAGGGACATCACGGCAGGAACAGCTTTGTTAGATCTCAGACAGGTGAAATTTCATCCGGGTTTCACGTGGGTGTTGTGTTTTTGCGTTCATCTTCATCATGACCCAAAAACACAACACCCACTGAAACCCGGGTGAAATTTCCCTTGCTGAGATCTGACAAAGCTGTGGGGTTGGGTTTTCCAGGGAAGGGGCTCAGAAGGGTTGGGTGCAGATCTCGTGTCCGTTCATCCCGTGGAAATCAGCAGCTCTCAAATAAATCCACGTCATTAATTCAATTTACAGCACCTGATTTTATCATTTTCCTGACATGAAAAAGTACCCAAAAACACCAACACCCACGTGAAATCAGCGGGACCTATGCTCCAGGACCCAGGAAATGA
>VKON01002375.1:128292-162088 GCA_009741485.1 Malurus cyaneus samueli
AAAAACACCCTTTAAGCTAATCAAAGCAAAGAAAGAAAGGAGCGGAGCAGCGGGGGCGAGCTCGGGTCGGTGACACTGCAACTTTTTCAGGGTTGCAGGCTTTTTATAATCCTCCTCCGAGCACATCGGGAGGGGAGAGAGCTTTGGCAGCTCCGAAGATGGAGAGAGGGCAGGGGAAGAGGGAGAGGAGAGGAGCGCTGTGTTTATTCTCAGGAATGAAGGCGGCGCGGTTCATTCTGCAGCCGGGCTCGGAGCCGCCGCGCTCTGCCATCGGGAGCTGCGCCCCGGGCAGCTCGGCCGGGGACAATTTGGGGTTTGAGAGCAGCAAACACTCGGTCCCCGGGTTAATGCAATCACAGAAGTGCGGCAGAGAGGGGCCGGGGGAGGCAGCGCACGGGATCCCGGCTCCCGCCGCCGGCAGCCGCGCTGAAACACAAGCCCTGCGTTTTTATGGAAACTCTGAATGTTGGAGAAGGGTGAACATGGTTTTCATTCTCATAAATGTTTTTCCAGCGTGCAAGGCTCTCCGGGCTCATTTCTCCTCCAGGGAGACGGTTCTGATTTCAAAGAACATTTCGCGTTCCCTCCACCCCAGACCACCCCACTCCGACCTCAGAGAGTTTCCTCTGGAAAAATTATTTTAAATCATTTTACCTTTTCGAGCGTTTTCCCTTCTTTCTTCTTTACTCCCCTTTTTATTCCTTCAGAATTTTTTTTTCCTCTTCTTTTTCCCAGCTGCAGCCAAAAATCTCCTCTCTCCCCTCAGTCCGCGCGTGTCAGAAAGTTTCCAGGCTGAGGGTTTGTGTCCTTCCTCAAGAACACTTCTTCTGTCAGACCCAGGCAGAGCTGGAGCCGGAGGCTTTGCTAAAAAGTCTCCTTTCAGGAAGTGAGCAGTAATAAGAGAGCGCTCGGGCAGAGCACATGGATAGGGCTGCTCAGAAAAGAAAAAAAAAAAAAAAAAAAAAAAAGAAAAAGAAAAAAAGAGAAGAGAAGAAAACTTGGCTCAGGAATTTGCCAGGATTATCCAAGAAGAAAAAAAAGAAAAAAAGAAGAAAAAAGAAAAAGGAAAGAAAGAAAAAAATAAAAAGAAAAAAATTAAAATCCCCAAAGCCACAAGGCTGGAAAAGTCCCGCCCTGACTGCTGACATCAGTGCAGAAGGCAGGTCTTGCCTGGAACAGTATAAAACTAATCAGCCTTTCTGCGGAGGAGCGGGAGGGAGCTCGGGGCAGCCCTGCAGGCGATGCCGGCGGCTCCTCGGTGCAGAAAACACCCCAGGAGATGCCCTAAAGCATGAGAGGCCGAGCTGATCGTGGCACAAAAAGCAGACAAAGCGAGCCAGGATCGGTTTTGGTTTTGTTTTTTCTTTTTCCCCCCCAACGACAAACAACACCCCCATCCTTCATTTTAACCGGAACTTTCGAAAAACGCTTTTAAAAACGCAGGGAGGGTGTGAGGAAATGGCCTGCGAGGCAGCCGAGCTTCACAGGAATGGCAGGGACCGGCTCTGAATTGAGAAAAAAATGCTCTCAAGAATTCGCGGATGTTTCAAGAAGCGCCTTCCCTCCGCACTGACATCATTGTGGCTCTGCTGATCCCGTCACTCTCCCGTCCCGCTGCCACCGTGGAATGTCCCACCGGTGGGCATTTATAAAGAATATTTCTTTATAAAGAATAAACCCTGGAAATAACCGAACCCTTCTCGTTTCCAAACGCCCCCCACCTCCCTTGGTCACCCCAAACCATGCGCAGCGGGGAAAGGCAGGAGCTCGTTTCCTCCTTCCTTCCTGCGGGAGGCGGCTCTGGGATTCCAGAGTTTGGGGTGGGGAGAGAACGACCTGGCGGTGCCGAAAATGTGGGAAAAGGAACTTCCCGAGCTTTTCCCTGGGAAGGGCACGGGGAAAGGGTGGCAGTGCCAGGGTGGCGATGGACCCCACAGTCTGAACTCTCTGTGGGGACACAGCGACCCCAAACCCCCCTGGAGGTTCCTTTCCTCCCAGGAGGATTTGAACGAAGAGTTAAAGGGGTGAGAAGTTGTCAGGGGGAGATGGAATATACACAGAAATAAAGAATAAAATAAGTATTTAAATATATATAATATTACTAGCAAGCTCCTGAACATGTATATATATATTTGCAGTATATATATATGCATATATATATGTAACATATTTTAAATATATTTTAGAATATATTATATAAGTAATCATTTTCAGAGAGAATATAATCTCTGAGCATTAGGAGGGTTATATATATATATACACACACATATAGTAGATAGATAGATAGATAGATAGATAGATAGATAGATGATAGATAGATAGATAGATTAAGCAAACTCCCTGAACATAGATAGTATTATATATAATATATTTTAAATAAGTTTTAAATATATATATATTAAAGCAATGTATATATTTTTATAGGGCAGACTATTTACAATCTCTGAGCACACCAGGAGATATATTATTTTAATATGTATTTATATTATATATATTAAACCAAGCTCCCTGAACATATATATGTATATTTTTAATAGATATATTAAAAATACGTTTTAAAATATATGTTAAATATGTATTTATGTATTCAAGCAATATGTTTGGCTTTTTTTCAGGGCAGACTATAATCCTCTGAGCACATCAGGAGGAGATATTATACTTGTATATATTTATATTTTTATTTACAGGTATTAAAGATATATATGTTTAAGCAAGCTCCCTGAACATACATATATTATATTATATATTATAAATATTTTATATATATAATATACATATAAAAATATATTTTTAATATATATAAAGTATATATAAAAATATTATTTATAATATATATTAAATATATTTAGCAATATTATTTTTTTTCAGGCAGAATCTTATAATCCTCTGAGCACATCGGATATATATATATATTTAAAAATAACATTTATTTTAAAAATTGTTGCAAACCCCAGTTTGTTTTGCTGCTGCAGTCCCCGCCGATATCCCCGGTGACGGTGATAACTCGGCCCCACTGAGGTTGTGCTCGCTCATATTCTGGTTTGCAGTGCCCACGTGGATGCGGAGCATGGTTGGGCACACCAGGGAGGGTTTTTTGGGGTCTTTGTTCCCTTCTGGTGCCCCCCACGCTGCCCGGGGTTAAAGGGAAACGCTCCGTGTGACACCCAGGTGATTCCCAGCTCAGGGATGTTCCCGGTGCCGGGAACAGCCCGGCCTGGGCTGCTCTGTAATTCTCCATCCCTGAGGCTTCCTCCGGTCCTGGGGAGGTCGTTCCCGAAGTTTCTCCATATATGGAACGTGCTGAGTGCTCCGGTTGCTCCATCCTCAGCCTCCCGCTGTTCCCGCTTCGCCCCGGGGCAGCACCCTCCGCTCCCCTCCTCCTCCTCCTCCTCCTCCTCCCGCGATCCCAAAAACCTCCCGGCGCCTCTCGGGGCGGCTCCAGCCGCATTCCCCGAGCGAGCGGCTGCTCCCGGGGTGAAATGGGGAAGGCGCTGTCATCTCCTGCAAATCGGCTCTGCCTGATAAAGCCGGGGAGGGGGCTGAGCTGTTTCCTTTGGCACCGGGAGGCCCCGATAAGGCGGGCCCGCGGAGAGGCTGAGGAGGAGCCCCGAGGGGAGGAAGGTGGTGCCGCTCAACATAAACAGTGTCTGTTCCTCCAACCTGTAACGTGAGAGGCTCCCTTATCACCCACACGGCTCCAGGGCCACCCAGGGGCTGCTGAGGAGGAGCCACCGTTCTTATCATTCCATGAAATCCTGGTCCGGGGACTGCCCCGGGCTCTGCTTCCCAAAGGAGCAGCTCCGTGGAGAGCTCTGAGCGCAGGGACGACACCATGCAAACCTTTATCTCCAGCTTATCTGAAACCCCCCGACTCCAAACCCCGAGTTTTCCTGCCAAGTTTCCAGCAGTTAATTCCTTCTAAGCCGGCAGCACCGCAGGATGTGTTTGTCACGTCCTGCCTTGCCTCGACCCCGAGTTAACACAAAATGAGCCTGAGACAAACAGAACTGGGACCAAACTCATCACATTTTCAGCGAGAATTCACCGGGTGATGTCGGCTCAGATGGGCTGAAGACACTCGGGGCAGAGAGGGTTTCACTTGACCCCACAACTGTAGGAAATGTTTGCAGGGCGAGGAGTTACAAACATTTCCCAGGAATTTGTGAGCAGCTCAGATCTCACACAGCGACTGGAGAGTGAAACACATGGAAAACCAGCAGCCTGGACACGGCCTCGTGTTCCAGCACTGGAGGAGGTTTCAAGGGGCTCCATCCAGGCCAATTTTCCCATCCTGGTCACTGCGAGGGCCTTCAGTGAAGTCTGCAGCTGAAGGATGGGCTGAATCTCCACTGGGAAATTCCGCCGGAATATTTTAGTTCCATCTGACTTCAGTGGAGAAATGTCAGTGGCAAGAGTGAAGTGCAGGGTCTCCATCCAGCTGCTCCTCTCTGACCTTCTGCATCCTCCCAGGCTGGGAAGTGCTTGGGATGTTCCATGTCTGACTCTCAGCGCTTTTCATGGAATCGCAGAATGTTTTGGGACGGAGGAACCTCAAAGCTCATCCAGTCCCATGGACTGGGACACCTTCCACTGTCCCAGGGTGCTCCAAACTCTGTCCAGCCCGGCCTTGGACACTGCCAGGGATGGGACATCCACACCTTTCCCTGGATTTACACTTCTGTTTATCACCCAACCCACCATTACTAATATTGTGTTTCCTACTCCTCCATAGTAGCTCGATTTTAAAGGAAAAATGACTTAAAATTAATCTGTTCCCATGCAGTCCTGCAAATCTGAACTCAACCACTCCAAAATGTTGGTCCCAACCGAGCTGAACTGAAATCCTGGGATTTGTGACCTCAGTGGGAAGTGGCTTTGACCAAGATGAAAGTGCAAAGGATGAGTTCAGTCCTGTCAGAGTTGGGGACTTTTCATTCTCTGGGCACACAGGAAGGAGCTCCATCTAGGCCACACCACCTGGACCGTGTTTCCCTGAGCAAAGAACCTACAAGGAGGGGAAAAGACCCCAAAAACTCTGCCCAGCAGATCTCCCAGAGCCCTGGCAGGATCTGCAAGTCTCTAAGGACTGGAGGGATTCCACAGCCAAAGTGTTCCACAAGGCTTCACCCCACAGGATGTCCCTGTCCCTGCAGGGCTCTCCTGGCATGGAGTGACCAGTCCTGGGGCTGAGGGTGCTGCTGTCATGGTCACTGCCTGCACCAAGGTGATCCCAGGGGTGATCTCCAGCTCTTGCACCCAATGTTTGATTGATTGTCACCAAATCCTTCCTGGTTCGTCCTGCTGTGCAAGGAACCCTCTCTGTGCCACCCCAATGTCACTTCCCTGACTGGTTCTGCCTCTCTGGGAGGACAGGGAGGTCCAAATTGGCCCTGCTGCTGTAGGATCCCACTCCCAGGTCACTGCCTTCCCTCCGAGCCACCCCTGTGAGCCCTGGCGCAGCCTGGGCTGTGTGACCCTCATCTAACACCAAAGGTGACCCAGTTCTGAGAGCAGGATGGCACCAGAGACCCCCTCGAGTCCCTTCCAACCTCATTTATTCCTTGATTCAGGAATTGATTGATCCTGGCAGGATGAGCTCAGCCCAAGAGGAGCTGGAGCTGGAGCTGTGGATCTCTCCCCCCGGTCAGGAGTGGTCATTGCTGGGTCAGCGCTGGACGAGGCTGTGCCGTGGGGGTGGCAGGAGGAGCTGCTGAGCCCTGGGCTTGCCACAAATCCCTCAGTGCTCCTCAAAGCTCTGCTGAGTCACTCTGAGGTGACTTTTCCCTCTTTTCTCAGGCAGTTCAGTGGGTTCTCCCATTTTCTCACGGGGCTGTGCAGTGCTGTGGGTGCACAGGGTCTATAGTGGGGCTTTGCCCACCCCTACAGCACATCCAGCCCAATAACCAGGCAATTCTTTGTCGACTGTGAGGTGGTGAAGGACTGGGACAGGGTGTCCAGAGCAGCTGTGGCTGCCCCTGGATCCCTGGCAGTGCCCAAGGCCAGGCTGGACATTGGGGCTGGGCGAGGCAGCCGTGGACAGGGGGAGGTGTCCCTGCCATGGCAGGGGGGATGGAACTAGATGAAATTTAAGATCCCTTCCCTCCCAAACCTTTCTGGGATTGGGGTATGACCCTGTCCTACAGCCTGGCTGACAAAGAGCCAAATTTGGGGTCAACACTTGGTGTGAGAGAGCTGTGACTGCATGAACCACGCTCCTGTCCCAGCTGGGACTCCCAGCACAGAGCAGATCCCTGCTGGAGGGGCCGAGGGCGGTGGCTCAGGTGAGCAGAGCTCGGGGCTGGCACACGGCGCTGTTTGTGTTTGTGCCAGCCCGGGGCTTGGTGCTGTGCAGGGATGGGCTGTGTCAGCACCGGGACTGTGCAGGGAGCAGTGGGAGCCAGCCCGGGCCAGAGGGAGAGGGAGATGGAAATGGGAATGGAAATGGAAATGGAAATGGAAATGGAAATGGAAATGGAAATGGAAATGGAAATGAAGAAATGGAAATGGAAATGGAAATGGAAATGGATGAAATGGAAATGGAGATGGAAATGGAAATGGATGGAAATGGAAATGGAGATGGAAATGGAAATGGAAATGGAAATGGAAATGGAAATGGAAATGGAAATGGAAATGGAAATGAAATGGAAATGGATGGAAATGGAATGGAATGGAAATGGAAATGGAAATGGAAATGGAAATGGATGGAAATGGAAATGGAAATGGAAATGGAAATGGAAATGGAAATGGAGCTAGCCTGGTCAGGAGGGAGAGGGAGATGGTGATGGAAATGGAGATGGAAATGGAAATGGGAATAAATGGAAATGGAGATGGAGCCAGCCTGGTCAGGAGGGAGATGGAGATGAGGGAGATGGAGGTGGAGGTGGAGATGGAGATGAAGATGGAGATGGAGATGGAGATGATGGAGATGGAGATGGAGCCAGCCCTGCTGGGTTGCAGATGGCTGGATCTGCCTCTCCGTTCCTGCCCACTCCAAGGTGTGAGTGCTCCCGGCCTTCCCAGAGCCTGGGGCACTTTCCTGTCATCCCAGGCACAGCAGAGCCCCGGGAGGAGCAGCAGCAGCAGCACGGGGAGAGCTGCCCTGCAGAGGCCCGGCTGGGCTGGGCTCTCTCCTGGCTGCACAGAGGTGTAGGACGGGAAAATGGCATTTGGGGCTGGAATATCCACAGAAACAGGGTGGCAGCTCAGGAGGGTGGGCATCAGGTGTGCCCGCAGATGCTTCACATGCAGATAATGTGTTATCAACATGCAGATAGCGTGTATCCCAGTGCAGATAATGTGTTATCAACATGCAGATAGCATGTATCCCAGTGCAGATAATGTGTTATCAACATGCAGATAGCGTGTATCCCAGTGCAGATAATGTGTTATCAACATGCAGATAGCGTGTATCCCAGTGCAGATAATGTATATCCCATGCAGATAATGTGTCATCCGTGTTCAGGTATCATGTACACCCCCACGTGTGTATTCCCATGTTGATAACATTTATCTGTGTGCAGATAACGTGTATCCATGCTCAGATAACATGTATCCCATGCAGATAACATGTTATCAATGTGCAGATAATGTGTAGCCATGCAGACATAACGCATCTCCCCGTGGAGAGAACATGTTATCCACATGCAGTTAGCATGTATCTACATGCAGTTAATGTGTGCCATGCGCAGATATCATGGATCCATGTGCAGATAACATGGGTCCACATACAGATAACATGGACCCATGTGCAGATATCATGGATCCACATACAGATAACACAGACCCATGTGCAGATATCATGGATCCACATACAGATAACATGGACCCATGTGCAAATATCATGGATCCACATACAGATAACATGGACCCATGTGCAGATATCATGGATCCACATACAGATAACATGGACCCATGTGCAGATATCATGGATCCACATACATATAACATGGACCCATGTGAAAATAGAGTTGAACCCACACACAGACCCCATGTACCCCATCACACAAATGGCTGCAGCCGTGCTTTGGGTGCTCGTGGGTGACACGTGTGTCCCTACACTCATGGGACACGTGTGTCACTGCAGGGCCCTTTGTGGAGGGGGATGCACTCTGTGTTAACGACATGCGCTCTCAGTTAATGACTGGCACTCCTTTAATGACTGGCACTCCGTTAATGACTGGCACTCCGTTAATGAGAGACACTCTGTGTTAATGACTGGCACCCTCAGTTAATGACTGGCACCCTCAGTTAATGACTGGCACTCCGCTAATGACAGACACTCCATTAATGATCGGCACCCCGTAAATGACAAGCACCCCCAGTTAATGACTGGTTCTTCTCCTCTGTGACTACCGCGGGGGGGTTACTGTCATGCGCATTGATCACCTGGACATTGTCTTTTCTTTCTCACACTCCCTCTCCCCAGGCCTCCACAGGCCTTTTGCTTGCTTTCCCTCTAGGGGCGCCGCTGAGCTGCGATGGTAGCCTGCCGCCAGACGCTTCACGCCCCCTCCTTATCCCTTCTCCCGGCCCTTCCCCCCAGTGGCGATCTCCCTCCTGTTCCTATTCACACCGCCACTGGGTTACCAGACCAGCCACTTCATCCCCGGTTCTCCTTACTCAGAGCCCTTTGCTGTGGGACACCACTCAGATCCACCCCCCTCATTTTCAGTTAGACCTTTCCTTTGCCCGGCCTAAAACGATTTTTAAGCCATGGCTTTTCATCTTCAACGCTTGCAGCTCTGCCCAAGGACAGGGTCCTGGCACCCACCCGATACGAGTGGTTTCTCTTTGCTGGACCACATACATGGCACGGGAGACCTCACACTGTCACAAGGATCCTGACAGGGAGGTATTCCCTCCCCCTACTGCTCCTGGGGGCCACTCATTGGAAGGCAAGGACCTGGGCTCTACTCACACTTCTCATTGTTAATGTCCCTCGTGGACAGCTGTATTGAGCTGGACATTGATGACTTGATCCTGACTGGGACCTCAACGACAGCCTTTCAACTCATACATTCCCCATTTACCACTACGTATACACCTCACTCATACCACCATCTCTTTTGCTTTCACATCAGTTCCCACACACCTTCATGATCACCGTGTTTTCCACGAGCACCTCTGCACTTTTTTAACCGCCTCCACAACGTTTTCCTCCACCAATTCCATCATTTTCCCTCCCAGTTTTTGGCACCCTGCAGCCACACTTTTTCTTACAGTCCTGAGTGACGTCACGAGATTTTGTTATTGTGTTTTATCTTCTGATATTGACAGGTTTCCACTTCTGGTCCGGTGATATTTCTATACCCGCCACATTTCCACCTGTTCACATGCCCCTCCTTGTGTACGCTAGCCTGGTCGATTCATGCTGTACTGATGCATCACGAGTCCTACTCCTGCTTATCTGTATCAGGTTACCACGCCCCACTTTGGTACTTGTGGTTCCATCTTTCAGCACACCTGTTAACGACCATGACCATACGGAACGCCTATGTTTCCATCTCCTATATCATACACTGGAGCATTTCACTGGATGTGCCAGACTCTGACCACCTGTCCTTTGAGCAGCCACGGGGACTGTTAGCCGTCCAGAGACACCCATTCAGCCATACTGCTGCTGCTGCCCTGACATTAGCAGACCTGCGTGCACTGTAAAGTGTTCGGCATGGGGGCTCCCAGCCCCCCTCATGGCTCTGATGTCCCTTGCAGCCTGGTGCACACCAGCCTCTGTTGTTGCTCCACAGGTGAAAGCTCCTGCCCTGTTCCACTGTGGCACTTGCAGAGCACGAGAGGGACGCAGGCGCGCGGTGACTTTCTTGACGCTCAGCCTGCCCTCCTCCCACCACGTTCCACGCTCTGCTCAGGCACCCTTCCAGTGTGACATTCCCCCGAGCCTCCCTGACACCCAGGGAACTCACACGATCCGTGATTAAGGCGTGGATGGTAAGTTTCGAAGATCACCATGTGCGTGATGCACACACACATATCATAATCATTTCTTCCCATCATTTTAGCCACATATCCTATGATTGATTGCTCTTCATCATTGTCTTGAACCCGGTGCCAGCACGAATGCTTTACACCACCTCCTTTAAATATTGCCCATTGAGTCTTGCTGCACATCTCCTCACGGCATTCCGTGCACACCTACACTATTGTTGTTCTTCCTCACAAACACAGCTCCTCAGACGCTAGTGCCTAGTACTGCATTTAATCCTGAAGTTCGACGACACCTGTCACTTTCGATCTCTGACGACCGTATACGCCTATCATATACCATCTCTGGAGACATACATCTGCCGTGAATCTGAGATGGTTTTCATGCAGGTTCTCCGTCGGCATAACCACTTCTGCTCTGCTTTTCAAATGGATCTTCTCTGCCTTTTTGTCTTCCATTTCCATTCTGTTCCAGCAGAGCATTCATTTGGACATAACTCAACACATTTCCTACTCCTTCTGATCATGGGCGTTTTCCAGCGAACGACCGACCCCCCTCTGCTCTCCCTTCACCCACCGCTCGTGTCTATACATTCTTTCCTCTTTCTCTGCCCTGAGACTGCTTTTTTCAGCTTTCTTGGTCTGCAATGCCCCTGCAGCTCTGCTGTAATCCTCTCCCCCTGTTAACCACAGTGACACCAGGATGCACTGAGTTCTCAGTGCAACCAGCCTCATTCCTACAACCAGCCTTCACCTCACCACCTGAAACCCATTCCTGCACCACCCTTTGCCTGACCAGGCCACCATACTGAGACTCGAGCGCCCCATGTCAGAAGGAGTGACATGTGGCCTTAGGTGTCAGGGGCTCTTTGGCACTGTGTCCTCCTTCCCTGCAAGGGGTGTAGCAGCACCAGCTTAACAGGTACTCTTCCCCCATTTCTCACTTCTTCTACAGGTGACACATTGGCTTTTCTCAGCCATCTTACACGCTTTGATTCTTTGGTTTGTTTCCCAATACCGTCGCACACGGTGACTATTCCATGTCAGCAGCTGTCTGCTCTGTACTTTCAGGATGGCTATTCTTCCCCACCTCATATGCAGCAGGAGAGGAGCAGCCAGACAGCCGGTACCGTACAGCACGGCTACAGGCGATTTGTCAGGAGAGTTATGTGAATTCCGATGACCACTTTAGATCACCATCCTGTATATTGCAGGGTGTTTTATTCTTCTTATGCATTTTACCAATAGAGTGGGGACTTTTTCAGCACATTTTCTGCACGGAATATCCCGACATTTGCATTGACTATAAGCAGTTCCCCATTTCTGGACGTCCATGCGCATCCACATCATCCCTATCAAATGATCCACAGCGATCCTCCACTCCCCACTGATCCACATCCACCCACAGCTGACTCCCACCTCCACCCCACCACTGATCCACCATCACCCAATTGATCCACATCACCCCACAAACTGATCCACATCACCCCACAAACTGATCCACTCACCCCTACACGAGCTGATCCCCTCCCCACTAAACTTGATCCACTCACCTCAGAGCTGTCCCCTCCCACCCCAGACCACCTGATCCACCTCCCCCCACTGATCCATATCACCCCACTGATCCATCCCCTCACACCCCAAAGCTGATCACTCACCCCAAAAGTGATCCACCACCCCAAAAGCTGATCCACCTCACCCCACAATCAACTGACACCTCTCCCACGAGCTGATCCAATCCACCTCACCCCAAGAGCTGCCCTTTCTGACCCCAAAACTGCAGTCCCGATTTAAACCTTCCCAGAGGGCAGATGCCGCTTCACACCGCTCAAATCAGATCCAACCATCCAAGCAAGGTGGGAAGTGCAGGCTGGCACGCCAGCGTGACCTGAGAGCTGAGGTGCTGCTCTGGGGTCTCTGTCCCCTGCTGAGGTGCTGCTCTGGGGTCTCTGTCCCGCTGCCAGCGCCCCAGTGCCAGCTGGGTGCCAGGGGCACACCCTGCCTGCCTTTAGAGCAGCAGCTCGGTGTTCCAGGCTCTCGGTGGTGCCCCACAGCCGGCCCTGCTGCGCTCTGGCCGGGCACACCCTGCATCCCTTTGTACTTCCCAGGGCTTTGGGCTCGCTCCAAAGCGCTGTGTGGGAGGAGGGTTTGGGTTTTTTTTTTTTTTTCTGCACACGGATTGTTACAGTCGAATCTATTCAGTGCAGTCTCAGCGAGGAAAGGGCTGAATTCCCCCCTCGCTCCTCCCCGAATCTTGAATTTCGCCGGCAGGGGCAGAAGCCGGTGCCAGAGCCGGGGAGTGTGAGAGAGAGCTGGGGCAGCGACTCGCTCTGACACCGCCTGCCTGGCTCTCTGGAATCCTATCCCGCTGTTACATAAGGATCTGGCCCTATCTGCAACGCCGGGGTCACTGCGCTCCTCCAAGTGTGGTAAATGCTCGGAGGTCCTCAGCAGGAAAGCGGGAGGGAGGGAGGCAGGGAAGTGCCAGCTCGGCTCCTCCTCGGGTGGGGATCCTGGCCGGGGCAGGGCTGAGCCGCTGGAGCTCCCATCCCATCGCGGCGGTGGAAGGAAGGAAGGGAGGAAGGAAGGTGGGCGCCGCGATTGCCAGCGCTGCCAGCCCTGGAACTCCTCCTGCTCGAAGGACAGGGCTCCACCGAGCGGGTCCACTCTCAGACGGGACTTATGCAATCGTTTGGAGCCGCTCCATGTGACCCAGACTGGCTGGAGCTCTGCCACCGCTCTGCGCGCTCCGCGAGGGCTGAGCCAGGCACGGAGCGGCGGGGCTGCAGAGAGACCGGGCACTCATTAGCGGAGTGCCACTGTCATTAGCGGAATGCCAGTCATTAATGAGAGTGCCAGTCATTAAAGAATGCCAGTCATTAAATGAGAGTGCCAGTCATTAAATGAGAGTGCCAGTCATTAGCAATGAGAGTGCCAGTCATTAATGAGAGTGCCAGTCATTAAGAGGAGTGCCACTCATTAAGGAGTGCCAGTCATTAATGAGAGTGCCAGTCATTAACGAGAGTGCCAGTCATTAATGAGAGTGCCGTCATTAAGGAGTGCCAGTCATTATGAGAGTGCCAGTCATTAATGAGGTGCCAGTCATTAAATGGGTGCCAATCATTAAATGAGGGTGCCAGTCATTAGCGAGGCCACTCATGAATGGAGTGCCTGCAATGCCATTAGCGGAGTGCCTGTCATTAACGGAGTGCCAGTCATTAAGACCAGTCATAACTGAGAGTGCCAGTCTTTAACTGAGGATGCCAGTCTTTAAGTGAGGGTGTCAGCCGGAAGAGCTGGGAGGGACCCTCAGGATCATCAATCCCACCCCTGACCCTGCACAGAACCCCCAACAGCCCACCTGTTCATTCCCTGCAGCGCTGTCCAAAAGCTCCTGCAGCTCTGGCAGCCTTGGGGCCGGCCATTTCCTGGGGAGCTGGCAGTGCCGCACCCTCTGGGGAAAGCCTTTCCCTGAGATCCATCCCAAGCCCTGACACAGCTCCAGCCGTTCCTGGGCTCCTGGCCCTGTCCCAGAGCAGAGCTCAGCCCCTGCCCCTCCGCCTCCCCTCGGGAGGAGCTGCAGCCCCCGAGGAGTCTCCCCTCAGTCTCCTCTGCTCCAGCTGAACAAGCCAAGAGCCCTGAGCCGCTCCTCAGACCCTTCCCCAGCTCCGTGTCCCTCCTTTGGCCACTCTCCAACAGCTTTAGATCCTCTGACTTGTGGGCCCAAAATGCCCCAGCACCCGAGGTGAGGCTGCCCCAGTGCAGAGCAGAGCAGGACAATCCCTCCTCGGGCCTGGCAGCGATTTTTGAACACTTCCTATGAATTTCACATCCCTCCTCCTCCTCCTCACCCCTCTCTCCTTACACCCGTGGCAGGGGCAGGTCCCTCACAGTTTGTGATGCATTTCTGTGTTTGCTGCTGCCTGGGGGGCAGCGGGTGTTCCGTGCGTGCTCAGCCGCCACCCAGCCCCTGCTCCCGGCTCCTGGCAGGTCCCTGCACGTTCCCGAGGATGGAATAAACAGCCCCGGTCCCCCCCTTCCCCAGGCTGCTCCTCCCGCGGCACGGGGTGAACACGTGGGGGATGCAGAACGCTGTCCCGGAGACCTCCCCGGCTTCCAGCAGGAGAACGTCCTGATATTCCCGACAAAATATTTGGCCGGGCTGCCGAGTGGAAAACACGCTGAGCTGCAGATGGCAGAGCCTTCCTGCAGCCGGTCCTGCCAGCACGACAGGAATTCCAGCGGGAAGTCATTGCTCAGCCTTTGAGGGGTTAAACTCACCAAAATCGGCTTTTTTTTTTTTTTCTGCCGGGAGCGCCCGCAAACTGCCAGAGAGGGGTTAAAGGCACAGGGCTGCAGAACACAAAACAAGAGCTCGAGCCATAATCTGCTTTGCTGCTCCAAGCCTGGCCTCTCTGGGGCCACAGCGAGCGAGGAATTAGGAACAGGAGAAATCCCTGTTCCCAGAGCGCCTCCAGCCCCGGGATGGCTCCACGGGCACCCTTTGGGTGCTCTGCCACCCCTCCGCTCGCTCCTGACACCAATCCCAACGGGAGCGGTGCCAAGGGCTCAGCCTGTCCCTTCCCTGCTGCCACCCCCGGGGCAGGGAGCGGCCCAGGACACTCAGCGCAGCACCCCTGGCTCGGAAGGGCTGATCTGATCCATCTCACCCCAAAAAATGATCCACCTCACCCCAAGAGCTGATCCATATCGCCCCACAAACTGATCCACCTCACCCCACAAACTGATCCAACATCACTCCACAAACTGATCCACATCACCCCAAAAGCTGATCCACCTCACCCCACAAACTGATCCACCTCACTCCACAAACTGATCCAACATCACCCCACAAACTGATCCACCTCACCCCACAAATTGATCCACATCACCCTACAAACTGATCCAACATCACCCCACAAACTGATCCACATCACCCCAAGAGCTGATCCACCTCACCCCACAAACTGATCCACATCACCAAGAGCTGATCCACCTCACCCAAACTGATCCACCTCACCCCACAAACTGATCCATATCACCCCCCAAACTGATCCACCTCACCCCAAAAGCTGATCCATATCACCCCAAAAGCTGATCCACCTCACCCCAAAAGATGATCCACCTCACCCCAAAAGCTGATCCACCTCACCCCACAAACTGATCCACCTCATCCCACGAGCTGATCCAATCCACCTCACCCCAAGAGCTGCCCTTTCTGACCCCAAAAACTGCAGATCCCGATTTAAACCTTCCCAGGAGGGCAGATGCCGCTTTCACACCGCTCAAATCAGATCCAACCCATCCAAAAGCAAGGTGGGAAGTGCAGGCTGGCACTGCCAGCGTGACCCTGAGAGCTGACGGTGCTGCTCTGGGGTCTCTGTCCCCCTGCTGAGGGTGCTGCTCTGGGGTCTCTGTCCCGCTGCCAGCGCCCCAGTGCCAGCCTGGGTGCCAGGGGCACACCCTGCCTGCCTTTAGAGCAGCAGCTCGGTGTTCCAGGCTCTCGGTGGTGCCCCACAGCCGGCCCTGCTGCGCTCTGGCCGGGCACACCCTGCATCCCTTTGTACTTCCCAGGGCTTTGGGCTCGCTCCAAAGCGCTGTTGTGGGAGGAGGGTTTGGGTTTTTTTTTTTTTTTTTTTCTGAAAAACACGGGAATTGTTTTACAGTCGAATCTATTCAGTGCAGTCTCAGCGAGGAAAGGGCTGAATTCCCCCCTCGCTCCTCCCCGAAATCTTGAATTTCGCCGGCAAAGGGGCAAAGGAAGCCGGTGCCAGAGCCGGGGAGTGTGAGAGGAGAGCTGGGAGCAGCGACCTCGCTCTGACACCGCCTGCCTGGCTCTCTGGAAATCCTATCCCGCTGTTACATAAGGATCTGGCCCTATCTGCAACGCCGGGGTCACTGCGCTCCTCCAAGTGTGGTAAAATGCTCGGAGGTCCTCAGCAGGAAAGCGGGGAGAGGGAGGGAGGAGGAAGGCCAGCTCGGCTCCTCTCGGGATGGGGACCTGGCCGGGGCAGGGCTGAGCCCGGCTGGAGCTCCCATCCCATCGCGGCGGGATGGAAAGGGGAGAAGGAAGGTGGGCGCCGCGATTGCCAGCGCTGCCAGCCCTGGAACTCCTCCTGCTCGAAGGACAGGGCTCCACCGAGCGGGTCCACTCTCAGACGGGACTTATGCAATCGTTTGGAGCCGCTCCATGTGACCCAGACTGGCTGGAGCTCTGCCACCGCTCTGCGCGCTCCGCGAGGGCTGAGCCAGGCACGGAGCGGCGGGGCTGCAGAGAGACCGGGCACTCATTAGCGGAGTGCCACTCATTAACGCAGAGTGCCAGTCATTAACTGAGAGTGCCAGTCATTAGCGGAGTGCCAGTCATTAAATGAGAGTGCCAATCATTAAATGAGGGTGCCAGTCATTACGAGGGCCACTCATGAATGGAGTGCCTGTCATTAGCGGTGTACCTGTCATTAACTGAGGGTGCCAGTCATTAACTGAGGGTGCCACTCATTAGCGGAGTGCCACTCATTAACGGAGTGCCTGTCATTAACGGAAGTGCCAGTCATTAACTGAGTGCCTGTCATTAGAGGAGTGCCAGTCATTAGCGGAATGCCAGTCATTAAATAGACGTCATATGAGTGCCTCTTAAATGAGGGTGCCAGTCATTAGCGGAGGGCCACTCATGAATGGAGTGCCTGTCATTAGCGGAATGCCCGTCATTAGCGGAATGCCAGTCATTAACTGAGAGTGCCAGTCATTAGCGGTGTGTAAGTGCTGCTGTCTATTAACGGTATTATGCCAGTCTTGTAACTGAGAGGTGCTGCAGCCTTATAGCTGAGGATGCCCGTCTTAAGTGGGGTGTCAGCCGATTAAAGCATATTGGTTCCTTTAGTGGGAGTCTCTATGCTCAGAGTTAACCTTGGCACGAGGGGGGTGACTGTGTTCAGATGTTGCGGGGAGTTGGTTTTTGTGCTAAAGATGGGGGGTGCCCAATCATTAACGGGAGGTCTGTCATTAGGCGGAGTTGCCCAGTCCATTACTGGGGGGTGCCAGGGAGCGATTAAAACTGAGGGTGGCCAGTCATTACAACAGAATGGTATTTTATTCATGTATCCCAGCTCAGGGTGTTCTATCTTTGATTCTGGAGCACCAGGAGAGGCTGAAGGAGCTGGGAAAGGGGCTCAGCCTGGAGCAAAGGGAGCTCAAGGGGGACCTTGTGGCTCTGCACAACCTCCTGACAGGAGGGGTCAGCTACGGGGGTCGGTCTCCTCTTGCAGGGAACAGGGACAGGACAAGAGGACACAGCTCAGGCTGCCCCAGGAGAGGTTCACATTGGGTATTGGGGAAAACTCCTTCACTGAAAGGGTGAAAGCAGATTTCAGCTGTTTATCTGGATTTACAGCCAAAACCGTGAAGCAGCCACAGCAGGTGACAAGGAAAGTGTTCTGTCAGGACGCTTTGGGGTCAGCATCCAGGAGCTGCAGGCACTCAGGGGTCTTGTGTGTCCTGGAGGGCAGCTGAGACCCCAGAAATGGGGGATTTGTGTGGATGGTGAGAAACCTGAGAAACCTGGGGCTGCTGCTGCCAAGTGCCCCTGGCTGCCCTGGCACAGCCCCTGAGCCACAAATCCCAAATCCCCTGCAGTCCCTGCTGCGTTGAACTCAAATTCCACAGAAAATGAGGCCCGTGGGGCCAGCCCAGTGCTCACAGCTCTTTCCCCCAAAGATAAACCTCGGCCTGGTGGGACAGGGGCAGAAATCTCCGCAGTGCTGTTTGCAGGGCTGCCAGGATGGCCCCACTGTGCTCAGCCCCGTGGGGCCAAAGGGGACCAAGCTGTGGGATGTGACACCACGATAACCTCGACAGTCCCAGTGTGGTTATGGGGTGATGAAAATTATCTGTTTTATAGAATAAAATAACCTCGAGGCTTTCATTCCTTAAAATAAAACAGCCCAGAAATGCCATGGGAGTGCTGTAGCTGTGGGGTCCTGCTCCCACTGCCTTCCCACTGCTTTCCTACTGCTTTCCTACTGGTTTCCTACTGGTTTCCTACTGGTTTCTTACTGGTTTCTAAGTGTTTCCAGTGCTTCTCACCACTTCCCAGTCCTCCCACTGCTCCTGATGCTTCCTCACTGCTCCCAGTGCTCCCACTGGGGTCTTGCTCTCACTTTTCCTCTGCTCCCAGTGCTCCCAGTACTCCCAGGGCCCCCAGTGCTCCCATTATTTCTCATTATTCCCATGTTACCCTGTCTTCACTCCCAGTGCTCCCAGTGCTTCCAGTGCTCCCACTGGGGTGCTGCTTTCACTTTTCCACTTCTCCCAGTGCTCCCACATCTGGAAGATGTCAGTGGAAGGCCTGGCAGGGGGTGCACTGTGAATATTTCCTCCCCCCGGGGGCAAGCTGGAAGCAGAAATCTGTGTTTGTGTTTACTTCTCTCTCAAAAAATTAAAAAAAAAAAAAATTAAAAAAGGGGGAAAAAAGGGAAAAGGGCACCTGAGCTCTTAATTTACAAAAGCTGGACGAGAGACCTGGAAGCCACCCCGGGCCCCGCGTCTTTAAAAGCGGTCAAATTCCTCTTCTCTGCACTAGGAGGCACCTTGAACCTTCCTGCTGGCCCCGAGCAGCGCCCATCTGCTTCCTATTACCGTCCCCTAAGGCGGCTCGGAGCCGGCCAAGGAGCCGCGCTTCCAGGGAATTCTGTCTGCAATTAGGAACAGTTGTCATCCGCCTCGCTCTTTCTTCTCTTTCCCCGCTGGAATTTACCCCCCTTTCCGCAGCCCCTTCCTTGGGGTGGCAGAAGGTGACTCCGGCGCTGCGGTGGCATCGTCGCCCGTGTCCCCAAAGGTCCCCGCGGCCCTTTAAAGCCGCTTTGGCAGCGGGAGGCGGCAGCGTCAGCCCGATCCGAGCCTGCCAAGGACAGCGAATTCCTGGGGAAGGAGCAGATCGGAAACGGCCCAAGCGAGGGAGGCACGGGACCGGAGAGGTCACGCCGTGTCCCCGAGCTCCCCCGTGTCCCCGCGCGGGTCAGGGATGCTCGGGATGCTCCGCGATCCGCGCAATGGGGTTATGGAACAGACGGGAGCGCTCCCGCCGCTCTCCGCTCCCTGTGCGCGGCTCCCCGGGCTTTGGGAACGAAGCGCCGCCGGGAAGGGGCCGTGTTTTCCCCGCTGCCTGCGGGGAGGAGGAGGAATGGCAGCCCGGGCCCTTCCCCCAGCCCGGCTCGCAGGAATTTTGCAGCTGGAATTCCTGACTTGAGCTGCTCCCGGCGCTCCCGCAAGGTCAAGGCTGCGGGCTCCTGGCGCCGGCGGCTCCTTCCGGGGGATGCTGAGCAGAGACTTTTTGCAAATTATGAGCTCAGGTGTCCCTTTCCCACTTTGTTTTTTTTTCCTGTTTTTATTTGTTTGGTTTTTTGGTTTTGGTTTGTTTTTTTTTGGGAGGGGTTTTTCGGTTTGGGTTTTTTTGGGGGATCGGTTTTGGGTTTTTTTTTTTGTTGTGGTTTTTTTGGGGTTGTTTTTGTTTTTTAGGGTTTTTTAGTTTTTTTTTTTTTGGGTTTTTCGTTGGTTTTTTTTGGTTTATTTTTTTGTTGTTGTTCTTTTTTTTTTCTTTATTTGGGATTTTTTTTAGGAAGAATAACACAAACCAGATTTGCTCCAGCTTGACTCCGGGGAGGAAATATCGCAGTGCACCCCCTGCCAGGCCTTCCACTGACATCTTCCAGTTGTGGGAGCACTGGGAGAAGTGGAAAAGTGAGAGCAGCACCCCAGTGGGAGCACTGGGAGCACTGGGAGGGGACATCAGGGAAGGGCACAGGGGACACTGGGGGACGTGGAGGAGTGGGGGGAGGACGGGAAGCAATGACAGCCTGAGGAAAAGCTGGAAAACAAGAAAATCAGGAAGTCGGGGAGAAAATACACTCTGAGCTCCACGGATCTTGGAGCCGGGACAGGATTTGAAAGCTGGAATCTCGAGCTGTCAGACATGCTGAAAAATGCTGACTTAGGCGAGGGCTTTGCTTTGAATTTCCCCTTTCAGCCCAATTCCCGGAATTCGGCAGTGGAATTTCCCAGTTCCCAATTTCACAGCCTCGCTGTGCCCCTGGCCCTGTCCCCACCGTGCCACAGCCCCCCATGGTGACACCACGGGCGATGCTGTCACCAGGACATCCTCCCGTAGGGTGGAGCAGGGCAGAATTCCTGCCCATCCCTCTTCCTCCCCTCCCTGCTTCCCTTACCTGTTCCAGGGAGAAGGAGCAGCCCAAGGTGGGATTTTTCCCATCCTCAGGTTGTTTATTTTCATGTTCACTCATAAATTGCACAATTTTTGGGGCCGTGATTTGTAGAGGAAAACCTGGCCAGTGGCCCCAGATGGGACTGGGGAGTCCTGGCTGAGGCCTCACCGAGGTTCTTGGGCCATTTTTTTCACTGTTAATAAGGAAAAAATATTCACAGGGTGAATAATTCCCATTGATCCCGAGCCCTTCCACAGGTACCGGTGCACATCCCACGGGAGAGCCCCCTCAGCGGAGCGCAGTGCCCGCAGGGCAGGAGCTGATGGGGTTTAAATTCACCCTCAATCACTTCCCATCCAATTCACCTCAATCGCTTCCCATCCAATTCTCCTCACCTTCCCACTGCCGCGGCGGGAGCTGTGGTTTAATTGCCATCCTTCAATTACTGTCCTATCCAATTCACCTCAATCGCTTCCCATTCTTTCTCCCCCTTTTCCTTCCCTTCCCCCCACTCCTGCCTTCTCCAGGATCCCAAATTCTCATTCCACTCGTGTCCTTCCCTCCACCCTTCACTCACTCCCCACCTCTCTCCGCAGGGGCGATCCGGTGCTCGGGATGAGCCCGTGCTGACCACTCGCACTGGCCTGGCCTGGCACTGCCCACTCCCTGCCCACACCCCGGCGGCCTCGGGAGAGCACGGAGTGGCCGAGGATGCCTGCGGAGGGACCCGGGACTCCTCTCTGGGACATAAGGGGTGGCCGGGGAGAGACATGTGGGGACAGCGCCCTCCAGCTGGCACAGATCTCCCTGGCTCCGGCTCGAGCGGCGCTGACCATGGCCACAGCTTGGAGGCTCCTCACCTGGACTGTCACCCTCGCCTGGCCGGGGCTCCTTCCCGGGGTATTCTCTCAGTCACAAGTACGGGGTGGAATGGGATCCATGGGATGGATCCATGGGATGGTGGTGGATTGGATATAGGATGAGATGCAGGAATGGGAACCATGGATGGAGATACATGGATGGGGGTCCATGGGATGGGATCAGGGATGGGAATGGGCTGATGGATGGGAACCATGGGATGAGATACATGGGATGGGATCCATGGCTTGGATGGAATGGCTGGAGATGGGATCCATAGGAGGAATGGGACCCATTGGATGGGACCCATGGGATGGAACCCATGGATTGGATGGGAGCTGGGTCCAGTCGTGGGGAGGGCAGATGGATTCACCCTGGGAGAGGAGCTGATCTATTTGGATCCACCATCAAAAGGGAACTGGATCCACACTTGCTGGATCCATCCATGGGGAGAGGAGCTGGATTCACCTGTTGGAAAGGAACTAAGACCCACTTGTTGGGACAAGGAGCTGGATCCATCCAAGGGAACAGAAGCTGCTACATCCACCATAGGGAGAGAAGTGGATCCATCCATGGGAAGGGCAGATTGATCCACTGCTGGGAAAGGAGCTGGCTGGATCCACACATGGGAAAGGGAGCTGGATCCATCCAGGGGGAGAAGAAGAGCTGGATCCCCCTGCTGCTGCTGCTGCGGCTGCTGGCAGAAACAGATGGTTTCTGGAGAGTCCAGGGCGAGCAGGGGGAGACACCTCCAGCTCCTGCCCCTGCCCAGCTCCTCCTGCCCCTGGCGGGGTTTCACCAGCCGCAGGAAAGGAGGTGTTTGCCCGGTGCTGCACTCTGTGATTTTTGGCAGAATTCAGAGCAGTTGGATCAGTGCAAGCTTCACTTCCCTAACAATTTTTGTGATCCAGGGCTCTGCTTTGGGTTTTTTCTGTCCCTCAGTCCTCCAGAGTCACCTCCCTGAGGAGCGCAGTGTCCAGCCCCATCACACCACCAGGTCTCACCCCCAGCTCACCCTCAGGCTTGGACACATTTTCCCCTGGAAGTGCCTTTCAGTCGGGATCAGAGCCCCAGCCCGGAGTCCCAGTGCCTCGTGCCACAGAAAGCACAAACCCCCTTCTGATTCACTCTTTTCCGACCACCGTGGGCTGCAAGGATGGAAAAGGAAAACAGAAACACTTCCGCACAGCAAATTTTCCAAGCTGAATCATCCCTTAAGTGCAAAAAGTCACCCTTGTTTGCCTGGCCCCATCGCTGGATGCAGGAAAAGCTGGAGCACGGAAGTTAAAACCCAAATAATTAATTCTGGTGATGCAGATGTGCCAGAAGTGTTTGATTGGGAAAACGGGAGCTCATCCCAACCCAGATGGTGGAGAGCCCTCAAATCGAGTGAGGAGCTCCAAGTGAGGAGCAGGAACTTCAGTGCGTGAAAGTGAGGTTGGAATCCCAATTTCTGAATGGAGGGAAGGCTGGAAGAGGGGCCTGGCAGAGCTGAATAAAATCAGCCACTCTGGGACATCCGGCCCTCCTGTTCTGAAATAGGATGCAGAAAGCACAGGGAGGCTTTCCAAGAGGAAATCCTCTCCAGGAGGGCTCAAACCCGGCAGGCAGGAACTTTTATTAAAAATCATACAGTTTTATAATATTTCTTGCCATCAAATTAAAAAAGACACTTCCAAACAGCCAATAGAATGAATTAATGAGCATCAGACCATTTGTTTCGCGAACAAGCTCTTGCTTATAACTTATTCGGTGCCAGCCAGTCATTACCTTTGAGAAACTTTGTTACATTTTCTTCCTGGCCTCTCCTGAAAACCTTCTTTGTGTTTAACCAAGACTTTTTGTTCTTTTTAACTCAGCCTCCTTCAGTTTTCTTGCCCCACATCTCCCCCTTTTTTTATTTAAAATGGCAACAATCACTACTGTGTGTGACGCTAAAACGTCGCTCGCTTCACATTCTGATCAATAATCATCAAATGTAAAAAAGGATACACAGCACGATCTTCAAGTGCTACATTATTGCCATGGCAACCACGTGTTTAACCCAAATTTTGAAAACCCTAAACCAAAATTTCCCACCCCAGAAAACAAGCTGAAACTTCCTTACATTCTCCTTCCTGGCTCAGCTGAGTAACCTTTTATTTAGCCAAGCGGGTTTTTTCCTTCTTTACTCAGCTTCTTTCAGTTTCTTGCCCACAATCTCCCCTTTTTTATTAAAATGGCAACGTCATTACAGTGAGTGCATGCATTAATATCACTTGCTTCACGTTCTGATCAATAAACAGTCGAATGCAAGAAAAGATACACGGCACGATCATCAAAAGTGCTACAAGTCCCATTATTGCCATGGCAAGCACATATTGTAACCCAAACAAATTTCCCACCAAGAAACAAGCCGAAACTTATTACATCTTCTTATTGCTGTGGCAATTACGTGTTTAACCCAAGGCCCAAAACTGAAATTTCTCCAAATTCCCCCAAAAAAGCCGAAACTTTGTTACATCTTCTTTCCTGGGCAGCTAGTAACCTTTATTAGCCAAGTGGGTTTCCTTCTTCCCTCAGCCTCCTTCAGTTTCTTGCCCCACATCTCCCCCCTTTTTTATTAAAATAGCAACGTCATTACAGTGGTTGCATGCATTAAATCATTGCTTCACGTTCTGATCAATAAACAGTGGAATGCAAGAAAAGATACACAGCATGATCATCAAAATGCTACATATTGCCATGGCAACTATATTTAACCCAAAAGTCCCAAACATTTAAATTTCCCAACCAAACAAAAATGAGCGAAACTTTACATCTTCTTTTGCGTGTCAATACGTTTAACCAAGGTGCAAATTGGAACTTCCCAATCAAGAAACGACCAATTGGTTACATTTTCTTCTTCTGGCTACTGGAAACTTTTTTAATTTAGCCAAGTGGATTTTTCTTCCTTACTGTCAGCCTCCTTAGTTTCTTGCCCCACATCTCTCCCTGTTTTTATGTTAAAATAGCAAATGTCCATTAAGTTGTGTGTACACATTAACATTGCTCCCGCTTCACGTCTCACAATAAATCGTCAAATGTAAAAAGGATACACAGCACGACATCAAAGTGGTACATAAGTGCCATTGCAACCACATATTTTCCAAATTGAAACCAAAATTTCCACCCAAGAAAATGACTAAACTCTTTACATTTCATTCCTGGCCAGACTGAGTAACCTTTTATTTAGCCAAGTGGGTTTTTTCCTTCCTTCCCTCAGCCTCCTTCATTTCTCACCCGCATCCCACAGTCTCAGTCATTCCCACGTGTCTTTCCCTCCCAGAGAATTCCTCTCCGCTGATACGATGAACGCTTCCCATCAAGTGGACCAAACGCGATTTCCTCACTCGGCGTGCCCGGCAGCTGAAGCGGGGCGCGCGCTCGCTGCCTACGAAAAGGGCAGCAGAGTTTCTACAATGTGCCCCACCGCACGCAGTTCCTGCTCACCTGACCATGCACTCCAAGCTGCTGGCCGAGCACTTCACCGTGGAGTACTGGAAGAGGGATGGCATGGACTGGCAGCAGCAGACTTCCACGAGGAACTGCCATACGCCGGCCACCCTGCAGGACCGCTACCTCAGCTCCAAGGTGGCCATCAGCAACTGCAACGGGCTGGTGAGTTGTGGGCTGGGCTGGACAGGGGTTGGGTCAGCGGCTGGAGAGGTCTCCAGCTGGGGGATTTGTGTGGTGGGATCAGTTTGAGGTTTTTGGAATATTTTGACGTAGGGTGAGGATGGATGCGTCCGTCATTGCATCCATGGGGGTTCCTGATCGCTGTTTCACTGCTAGTCTGGTTCTTGTGCATTTTTCCATTGATTTTTATCCCCATTTTCATTGGAAAGTGGGATATCCGGTCCATAGAGCTGCATTCAACAGCAACAGCAAAAAAAAAGGGGTTTTTTGAAGAAGAGCGTGCATGGAAATTTGCGTGTGCTGGTGAGGAAGGGGCTCCGCAGCGCTGCTGGAATGTCCAGGGTCCAACTGTAGACACACTCCTGGGGTTCCCAGTCGCTTCTGTCAATGTTTCAGGAACTAAAAAATGTCATTTCTTGAGGGAAAAAGTGAAATAATCAATTTTTCAATACAAAAAAAAGAGGGAGCATCAAGAGAGGGCAAGGTGGCCTCATGCAGATGCATTCCTGAGGTTCCCAGCTGCTTCTGTACAGTCTGTTGCAACTGCAACGGGCTGGTGAGTTTGGGCTGGGCTGGACAGGGGTGGGGTCAGCGGCTGGAGGGGTCTCCAGCTGGGGGATTTGTGTGGTGGGATCAGTTTTGGGGTTTTTGGAATATTTCGAGTAGGGTGAGGATGATCGCGTTCCGCATCGCGATCCAGGGGTTCCTGATCGTTGTTTCACTTCTAGTCTGATTCCTGGGCATTTTTCCATTGATTTTTATCCCCATTTTCATCAAAATGGGATAATCCTGGTCTCGCAGAGCATCTTCACACAACAGCAAAAAAAAAAAAAAAAAAATCTTTTTAAAAGAAACACAAAGGAAAGTTTGAGTGTGCTGGGTGAGGAAGGAGATCCACAGCGCTACTGGAGGTCAGGATTCCAACTGCAGATCACTCCTGGGGTTCCCAGCTTCAGAGCTAAAAAAATGTCAGTTCTGGGGGAAAAAATTGAAATAATCAGTTTTTCAATACAAAAAAAGGGAACATCAAGGGGGCAGGTGGTGTTTCTTAAAAACCAGCATAGTTGGAAAGAGAGGTGGGAATTGTTGATTTCCAAGCCCTGACAGCTCACACTGAACGTCCTGGTCCTAATCTCAGTGAGGAATCGTAAGTGGTGGCCATGAGTCGCGAGAAAGTGAGCTCTGCTCGGAGAGAGCGAGATTTTGGGAAAGCTTAAGAACAGACCAGACAAAAGCCTCTCAAAGCCCCTCCAGGGGTTTGATTCACGAGCTCTCCCAGCCCTGGGAACAGCTGAGACTCCCATTCCTATTTTCTGGATTTTCTGATATTTCTGGCTGTCCAGTGCATTTGGATGGAACAAACAGACCCTGAGCGCATCCCAACTCCCTGGAGGACAGAAAAAGGCTTTTACAGGCCAGGTTAAATTTCTGCTCCAGCCCCACCTCTTTGCAGCGTTTCCTGGCAATTGTGGAGAGCTTCCATAAAAGGTGGAGATGATTCCCGTTTGATTTATGCTGGATGAGCCTGCCGAGAGCATGCTGTGAGTTATTAACAGGAATGAGGATCTGACTCATCATTATCACCCAGTCTGGGGTTTGCGCTCACAGCCAGAGCTCTCAGATCCCGACTCAGCTCTTGTTTTGGCACAGGAATTCTGCCTCTGGCACAGGATTCTGGTCTCGAGACGTGGTCTCGTGTGTCACAAAGGAGGAGCTGGGTGCTGCTGATCTGAGGAATCCAGAATTCTGAGGAGTGCCCAGCAATGCTGGGATCAGGGAACATCCATCCCCAGGTTGAGTTCATCTTGAATAGGGAATTCCACCCAGCTGTGTTCAGCCGGAATGGAAAATTCCTTCCGGCTGTTGTTTGTGCTTGGAACAGGGATGAATTCCATCCCCATGTTGTGTCCATCTTGGAATAGGAGAATCCATCCCCTATTGTTGTGTTCATCTGGAAAGGAGAATTCCATGCCCAGCTGTTGTTCATCTTGGAATAGGGAGAATTCCACCCCCAGTCTGTGTTCAGTGCTGGAACTGGGAGAATTCCATCCCAAGGTTATGTCCGCCCCAGCAGTGCCGGAATCAGTTCCATCCCAGGCTGTGTTCACACGCTGGAACTGAAAATCCCTTCCAGGGCTGTGTTCATCTTGGAACAGGGAAAAATTCCATCCCAGGCTTGTGTTCACCCTGGAACTGGGAGAATTCCCTTCCCGGGCTGTGTTCAGCTTTGGAACAGGGGAAGTTCCATCCCAGCTGGTTCAGTGCCTGGGAACTTGGGAAAGTTCCATCCCCAGGCTTGTTCAGTCCAGCACACTCAGAACTGGGAGAATTCCCATCTCAGTCTGTGTACGTGCTGGAACCAGGGGAATTCCATTCTCAGGCTGTGTTCAGCCTCAGCAGCACTTGGAACCAGTGGGGCATTCCACTGGGACAATTCCATCCCCAGGCTGTGTTCACTCCCAGCAGTGCTTGAACCAGAATTTCCATCCCCAGCTGGTTGAGCATTGGAACTGGAGAATTCCTTTCGGGGTTCAGCTGGGACAGGAAATTCTCCCAAACTGTATTCAGCCCCAGAAACTCTTGGAACTGGGACAATTTCATCCCCAAGCTGTGTTCAGCTTCAAATAGGGAGAATTCCCTCCTGACTGTGTCCAGCCCCAGCAGGGGGACAGGAGAGAATTCCTTACTCTGTACACTGAACAGAATTCAGTTCCAGCTTGTTTTGGCCCAGCAGCACTCAGAACCAGGAGAATTCCATCCCCGGGCTGTGTTCATCTTGGAACAGGGAGAATTCCATCCCTAGGCTATGTGCAGCCCCAGCAGTGCCTGGAATCAGAATTCCATCCCCACAAAGGTTGTGTTCAGTGCTTGAAACAGGGAGAATTCCATCCCCAGGCTGTGCTCAGCTTGGAACCAGGGCAATTCCATCCCATGGCTCTGTGCAGCTCCAGCAATGCCTGGAACCAGGAGAATTCCATCCCCAAACTGTGTTCAGCCCCAGAATCTGGAATGGGACAATTTATCCCGGCTGAGTTCATCCTGGAACCAGGAGAATTCCATCCCCAGGCTGTGTTCAGCTTTGAGCCAGGGGAATTTCATCCCAAGGCTGTGTTCAGCAACGCCTGAATTCCACCAGGAAAATTCCCTTCCCAGGCTGTGTTCAGTGCCTGGAACCAGGGAAATTCCATCCCCAGGCTGTGTTCAGCCTCAGCAGCACTCAGAACCAGGAGAATTCCATCACCAGGCTGTGTTCAGCTTGGAACCAGGAGAATTCCACCCTTAGACCATGTTTAGTGCCTGGAACCAGGGGAATTCCATCCCCAGAAGCTCTTGGAACTGGGACAATTCCATCCCCAGGCTGTGTTCAGTCTCAGTAGCACTCAGAACCAGAGGAATTCCCTCCTCAGGCTGCTCTGGAGAGACACCAAAGGCTGTCAGGAGGGAAATACAGCCAGGTACAGAGGGAGCACAGAGGGGCACAGAGGGACACAGAGGGGCACAGAGGGGCACAGGGAGGCACAGAGGGGTACAGGAGGGGCACAGAGGGGCACAGAGGGTCATACCAACACCCATCTCATCTCTTTGCCTGAACTCTGTCCTCTGCCTCTCAGACTTACAGACACAGCAAGCACAGGGAGGAGTTTTGGGGTCAGGAATTGGCAGGAGATGTTCAGGGATTGTGTTTCCATCAGCAAAACCCTCACAAGAGAAGCCCCATGTCCCCAGGTTCTTCCCTCCCCTCCATGACTCTTCCCGCTCTCTCCTCCCGCAGCACGGGGTGATCGTGCAACCAGAGTGGCACAGAGGGCACAGAGGGGCACAGAGAGGCACAGAGGGACAAAGCACAGAGGGACACAGAGGGCACAGAGGGGACAGAGAGGCACAGAGAGGCACAGAGAGGCACAGAGGGCACAGAGGGGCACAGAGGGACACAGAGGGCAAAGAGGGGCACAGAGGGGCACAGAGGGACACAGAGGGCAACACGAGGGGCACAGAGAGGCACAGAGGGACACAAAGGGCACAGAGGGACACAGAGGGCACAGAGGGCACAGAGGGGCACAGGGGGCATCCAACACCCATCCATCTCTTTGGCCGAACCTGTCCTGCTGCCCTCCAGACTTACAGACACAGCAAGCACAGGGAGGAGGTTTTGGGGTCAGGAATTTGGGCAGGACGGTTCTGGGATGTGTTTCCATCACCCAAAACCCTCACCAAGAGAAGCCCCCATGTCCCCCGGTTCTTCCCTCCCCTCCATGAGCCTCCCCTCTGCTCCTCCCCGCAGCACGGGGTGATCGTGGCAACAGAGGGTCACAGAGGGCACAGAGGGTCACAGAGGGTCAGCAGAGGGGCACAGAGGGACACAAGAGGGCACAGACGGTGGACAGAGAGGACAGAGGGCACAAGGGCAAGAGGGCGCACAGAGGGCAGCAGAGGGCACAGAGGGGCACGAGGGCACAGAGGACACAGAGGGCACAGAGGGACACAAAGGGCACAGAGAGCGCACATGAAAGGCACAGAGGGGCAACCGGAGGCACCAAAAGGGCACAGAGGGTCAATCTATACACCCATGCCATACTTTGCCTGAAACTCTGTCCCTGCTGGCCCCGCCCACAGACTTGACAGACACAGCAGCACACGGGAGGAGGTTTGGGGGTCGTGAATTGGGGCAGGACGGTTCTGGGATGGTTTCCATCACCCAAAACCCTACCAAGAAGAAGCCTTCCCATGTCCCACCGGTTCTTCCCTCCCCTCCAGAGCTCCTCTCCCCTCTGCCCTCCCGCAGCACGTGGGTGATCGTGGCACAGGGTCACAGAGGGCACAAGAGGGCACAGAGGGCAAGAGGGGCACAGGGGACACAGAGGGCAAGAGAGCCACAGAGGACACAGAGGGCAACAGAGGGGACAGGAGAGGCACAGAGGGCACAGAGAGGGCCACAGAGAAGGCACAGAGGGGCACAGAAAGAGGCACAGAGGGCACAGAGGGCACAGAGGGACACAAGATGGCAACAGAGGGTCATCCAACAACCCATATCCATGCTCTTGCCTGAACTCTGTCCGTCTGCCCTCGCAACTTACAGACACAGCAAGCACAGGGAGGAGGTTTTGGGGTCAGGAATTTGGCAGGAATCGTCTGGGATGTGTTTCCATCACCCAAACCCGTCACCGAGAGAAGCCCCTATGTTCCCTCTCATCTCTTCCCTCCCTCCATGAGCTCTCCCCTCTGTCTCCTCGCCGCAGCACGGGGTGATCGTGCGGATAGGAAGGAAATTCTTTCATCGGGCCCGCTGCCCGGCCCGCACGGGCAAAGCCGGAGCCAAAGGGAGCCCCCACGTCGTGTACAAGCCTCGTCTCTGCAGTAACCTCACATGGAGCAGCCTGCGGGTGATTGGGTAGGTGCTCCGAAATTTCCTCCCCTCGATCCCGCTCAAAACAGGCTGGGAAAATCCGGCTAGACGCTGCTTCACACGTGGTTAAGCAGAAACAATTATCTTCGGGAAGTTGCAAAAATTCTGGCTGTGTTGGTTGTCTGACGCGTTTCTAACAGCCTGGTGGGCTCTTGGGGAATAGGGAAATGCGAGGAGTTGCCTGCGGCTGGTCTAGGCTGTGTTTATTAAATTGTGAAATATTTGGGCATGTGAATGATAGATAGAGGTGTGAGAAAAGGCACGGTTCTTTCCTGGGGCGATTTTGTTGGCAGGACTTTATTTTTTTATTCAGAACTGATATTCTTCTCTTGTTTGCCGAGGATCTTGGGCCGGAATTAATTGTGCATTTGGGCTAAATTCTAAAGCTCAGCGGGGTGCACGTGCAACGTTTGCAGTCCATTCATGCTGGTGTATGGTCGGTGATGTGCACTTTCGGCCGTTCGGGTACGTCGTGCTTGGGGGGATCGACGGGTCTTTTTCATGCTGTCTCATGCAGGGTGTGTTTCCAGGGGGGAATCTAAGATCTCTCTTGATGGGGGGGGCGGTGGGGGGGGATGTGGGGGTGGCAGGTTTCTCCTGAGGGATCTGCTTTAGTGTTTGGTATATCGTGCGGGTATCTTTTTTTTGTGCATGGTTCATAGTTTTTTCGATCATCCGCGATTTTTGCTTGATCCCCTGTAGGCAGGAGGGTTTGAGGAATGGGGCTCGCGTCTGCAACGTTTATTATTAGGGGGTGGCGAGCGATTAAGTCGTCCGTGCTTATCTGGTGTTTGTAATGTTCTGGGGTTTGCCTGGTCCCTGGTGTCCCTGGTTGTTGCTGGTGGGGGTGTGTGGGTGGGGGGGGGGGTTGGGGGGGTGGGGGCGGGGGGGTGGGGGCGGTGTCTGCCGGTTGGGGGGTGGGGGGGGGGGGGCGGGTGGGGGGTGGGGTGGTGGGTTTTTGGGGGCGGTGTCCATCTCGCAGGGGCTGGAAGTCTCATGGTGAATCAGTTAATATCATTGTAAAAACCCTTACAAAGAGCTAGTTTACAGATTATACTCTACAACAGAGAGAGGATTCGAGTACTATAACAGTGGAGAGCAGAGTAGAAAAAGGTTTTCAGTTCTGGTACTAATGCGCAGATTTGTCTGGTGTGGTGGTGCGTGCGGGGTCACGGCCGGGTTGTGGTTGTCTGTTGGGTGCTACTAGCGTAACAGTGGAAAGTATGAGGAAAATCAGGTACAATTGGCACAGAAATCCAGTCTTCCTTTGGCTGTTGGTTTTGGGAGTATTTGGGACTCCAATCTAGAGGTTTGCCATGTAACGAGGCATATAAGGATGAGCGCGTCATTCGTCGCATTTTAGTGTTGCTTGGTGTTCTATGCTTGTTTTGTGGTCTTGTTTTGTGTGGCGTGTAATAAAACATGAATTTATCTTCATTTTGCTTGTTGCCTGTCATTTTTCGTTGTTTCGGGGGTTTTGCTGCTCTTTCCTAGTTAGTAATCCAGTCTAATTCCGCCCCGTGACTGGGGTGGGAGGATCGGGTGGGGGTGTGTCAGGGGTGTGGGGCGGGGGTGTGGCTGTTTTTGGTTTGGTGGTTCGGGTTGGGGTTTGGTTGGGTTGGTCCAGCTCCTCTAGGAGGGCGACGGGCCGGTGCTTGGTTAAGGGTGTGGAGTGGCTGGCTGGAGGTGTGAGGGAGGTGCCACGGGTGTGCTGGTGGGCGAGGGTGGGGTGGTTGGGGGGTGGGTGGTTGGGGGGTGGTTTCTCTGTGTGGGCAAAGGGTAATGTTGGTTGTTGTTTGGTGCACCGGGTCAACAAGGTTTGGGTTTCTTGGTAAGACCGCATCAAGCAGTTGGTGCTTTGTTTCTGTGTGGCCTGCAGACAGCAGAGCTGCGCGGCTGGCTTTTGTGGTCACTGGTGTGTTGTCATCTTCGATGTCCAGGGGTTGCGGCCGGCGCGTGGGTCCCTAGGGCGGGGAGCACTGTGGATCGCTGAGAAGGGTATGGAACGGGTGGTCATGTGCTTTCCGCTCTTTGTGGGTTGAGTGTCACCGTGGCGATGTTGCAGCGCTGACTCCTGGGGTGTGTGGTGTGTGAGTGGTTGGTGTTGGCTGCGCCTTCCTGTTTGTTGGAGCGCGCAGACGCGGCACTCTCCGGTAGTGTCGGTGCCTAAGAGTGTGCTGTTGCTGAGCCGTGTGCCGCGTGGGACCTTGACTCTGGCGTGTCGGCTCTGTGTGTTCAGGTTTTTCTTTCTTTTTGGGGGGCAGGTGCCTTTCGGCGGGCTTTTTGTGATTTTTACGAGCATTGAAGTAGAAGGGATCAACACTCTGCAACTCAGCATCGCCCAGCCAAGGAACATCCGCCCAGCTCCAGGACACTTAATGCCGGGACTCAGGACTACAATCCTTGCTTGATGGCCAGACCAAGCTGCCAGGCAGGAAACACTCTTGCGGTGCTCCGGACTCGAAAAGCAAGATGTGCAGGAGGATCTGGCCAAGGGCATAAGGGGAACATGTCTTGTAGGAGCTCGAGGAACAACAACTCATCAATGTGCCCAAAGGGTGACACACCATCTGCAAGGCAGTAGCCACCGCCTGACCTCGATCAGCAAAAAATTCTCGCCATAGCGCCCTGGACCTGGCCCGGCCCTGTCCTGACAGCCTGGGATCCCTGTCGCTCTGTCCTTTCCGCTGTCCTGTCCCTGAGCACCCTGGGACCGTCCCTGTCCCTGTCCCTGTCCTGTCCGTCTGATCCTTCCATCCCTGTCCCTTCCCCTGTCTCTCCGTCCCTGTCCCTGTCCCTGTCCCTGTCTCCTGTCCCTGTCCCTGCCCGTCCTGTCCCTGTCCCTGTCCCTGAGCACCCTGGGAGCCTGGGCACAACCCTGAAGCTGCAATGCTCGGGGGCATTTTGGTCCCCTCCATGGCTTCCCTTCCCCTTTGTAGGAAAATTGATTCACAACACCAGACATTGATCTAAAAGGACGAGGTGTCCGTAATCTTTTCAAATAAACTGAGAGCCTGGGAATTCCATGGGGTCTCTCAAATTGTTAGAGGACACAGCCCCTTTATCCAATTCCCCGCATGCATTTTTCCTCTCGCCCAGCACTGGCTGAGACTTGAGAGGTAGACCCCATCTTAATGTGCATGGTGGATCCCTCCCCTTATTTTTTCCTTTGTTGTCTCTATTCTTTTTTCCTCATTCAGAGATTTAGCCCGCTTGGTCAGTACCAGCGTCCATTGAAATGAAATCCTATGGAATTTATGGTCCGGTCCATTGCCCTTTCACCCATCATAATTGACCTTATCTCTCCTCACACCCCACTGATTTATTTGAGATAGTCGTTGCTCAACCTCCTCTCACACCACTTCGAGTCCCCCCAGCACCTCAGAAAACCATCAACCTCCTCCGTCTCCTCCTCTAGACGAGAGAGCCTTGGATAGGGCGGCATGGTGGCTCAGAGACCCTCAAACTCCCCTCTGAAGCCCTCGTGGCAAACCAGCCAGCGGGGCCCAGCTGCCCCTCAAGAGTCCGTGACACCGAGCGCTACGTGGAAACCGGTGGTGGCCGACAAAGATGATGGTGGGCTAACCACGGCGGACGCGCAGGGACCGAGCAGTACATCTGGCACATGAATATTGTAAGGTACAACCCGCCCGGGAGAGAAGTCACCGAAAAGTTTTTCTGCTTGGGGAAAAGGGTTTTTTCCAGCAAGGAGCGGGTGGGG
>VKON01002375.1:182144-205485 GCA_009741485.1 Malurus cyaneus samueli
GCTGCTCACTGGTGATCAGCACGGCCGTGTCGTGGTTGGCGATGCCGTTGTCGGGGATGGCGTTGCCGTTGCCGTTCCTGTTGACGATGGATTTCTGCCACTTGCAGAAGCTGTCCAGCGATTTCCCGGCGTGGTGGTTGATCTCCAGCGTGGGCTGGAATGGAGGCAGAGGGAAAAAAAAAGGAATAAACTGCAGGAAATAAACCCCGAGATGCAGGAATAACCCTCCCCCTGAATAAATTCAGATGCAGAAATTGAGAGAGCAGCGTGTTCCCAGGAAAGCTCTGATGGGGAGGATCTGCCAATTCCATGACACCATTCCAGATGCCCCCGATTCCTCACGGGACAGCAAGAAAAGTGGGACTTTAGGAGGTTTAAAGCTACTTAAAATCTCCTTAAAATTGCCTTATCATAGAAAAAAAAATCAGATTCCCAGAGGTCTCTTCTACCCAGGCAGTGTTGGGAGGATGTGGAGCAGCCGGGGGGAAATTCCTGGGAGTGACATCGCAGGGGACACACAGATCCTCATGGGAAGTGCAGAGATGGCAGGAGCGGCTCAGCAGAGCCCGGCTTACCTGATCCTCGGTGAGCAGGATCAGCCGGGTCACCAGGATATTGACAATATTGCCCAGACTCGAGTCCTGGAAAAGTTTGGCAACCTGACCTCCAAGAAACAAGAAAAGAGGAGTCTTAAAAATGAGCTCTGCGGCCGGGGAGGGCTGGGGACTGCAGGGAATTGGGGCTGGGGTCTGAACTCAGCATTTTTGGGAAGCGGGGATGGGTTTGGGATTTCATTTGGGTTGCAGAACCCCCTAAACCCCGTTCAGAGCTCGATGTCTCAGAGCAATGTGGCCAAAATCCCGCAGTGGCTGTGGTGGGGCAGCCCCCACTCCAGGTGCTTTGTGGGGCTCTGGGGATGGAGCTTTGCCGAAGGAGGGAAGTCCATCAGGAATGCACGAATCCCCTGGGAATGGGAAGGGCACAGCAGGATTGGGAATTGGGAAGGGCACAGCAGGATTCGGGAACTGGGAATGGCACGAATTAGGGAGGGCACAGCAACTCTCGGGAATTGGGATGGGCACAGCATCCCTGGGGAATCGGGGAGGGCACAGCATCCATCGGGAATTCGGGAGGGACATGGCATCCATCGGGAATTGAGGAGGGCACAGATCCATTGGGAATTGGGTGGGAACAGCATCCATTGGGAATGGGGAGGGACATGGCATCCATCGGGAAGGGCACAGAATCCATTGGGAATTGGGATAGCATCCATCAGGAATCGGGATGGTACAGAATCCATCAGGAACTGGGAATGCCACAGCATCCATCGGGAATCAGGGATGTCACAGCATCCCCCGGGAATGGCACGGAATCGAACGGGAAGGGCACAGCTCGGGGGCAGTTTAATTTCTGCAGCTCGGGGGGGTGTTTCAGCAGCCTGGGGGATTGATTTCTGCAGCTCAGGGATTTATTTCCTCAGTTCGGGGGGGTTTCTGCAGCTCCGAGAGGTTCCTGCAACTCGGGGTGATTTATTTCTGCAGCTCGAGGGGGTTTGATTCCTGCAGCTTGGGGCGTTCCTGCAGCTCGGGGGGATTTAATTTCTGCAGTTCAGGGGGGTTCTGCAGCTCGGGGGATTTCTGCCGTTCGAGGGGACTCCTGCAGGTCGGGAGTAGGGAGTTTCTGCAGCTCAGGTATTTATTTCTGCATCTCAGGGGGTTTGATTTCATCTAGTCGGGGGATTTCAGCAGCCTGGGGGATTGATTTCTGCAGCTTGGGGATTTATTTCTTCAGTTCGAGGGAGTTCCTGCAGCTCCGGGGGGTTCCTGCGACTCGGGAAGTTTGATTTCTGCATCTCGGGGGATTTATTTCTGCATCTCGGGGGGATTTATTTCTGCATCTCGGGGGATTTATTTCTGCATCTCGGGGGAATTTATTTCTGCATCTCGGGGGATTTATTTCTGCATCTCGGGGGAATTTATTTCTGCATCTCGGGCAGGATTTCTGCATCTTGGGGGGATTTATTTCTGCATCTCGAGGGGATTGATTTCCCCACGAGAAGCTCTGGGGAATTTCTGCAGCTCACAGGGATTTAATTTCTGCAGCTCGAGGGGATTGATTTCCGCAGCTCGGGGGGTTTCATCAGCTCAGGGCGATTTCTGCAGCTCAGGGTTTTTTTTGATTTCTGCAGCTCGGGGTTTTGATTTCCGCAGCTCGGGTGTTTTGATTTCTGCAGCTCAGGGGGTTTTGATTTCTGCAGCTCGGGGTTTTTTGATTTCTGCAGCTCGGAGGTTTTGATTTCCGCAGCTCGGGGGGTTTTATCAGCTCAGGGGTTTCTGCAGCTCGGGGTTTTTTGATTTCTGCAGCTCAGGGGGTTTTGATTTCTGCAGCTCGGGTTGTTTTGATTTCTGCAGCTCAGGGGGTTTTGATTTCTGCAGCTCGGGGGTTTTCTCCCGCCCCTCTCCTTCTCAGCCCCCACGCATGAGCGCCGCCTGTCCCGACCCTTTCCCACGTGTTTCCCAGCTCTCCCGGCCGCATTTGCAATGCGAATTTGGGAGGAGATGCTGAGCGAAGAAAAGAAAAGCTTTTGTTCTGTCGGCCCGGATCCGGCTGCGGCACGGCCGCACGGGCTGGAATTCACCTTTCCATGCTCCCACTGCTCCACAGCAGCAACCCCGCAGCATTTCCAACCCCAAAACCTTCCTCTGAGCCGGGGGAGAACCCGCTACCAGCCTGGAACCCATCTAATTCCCCCACCCCGCTCCTTGCTGGAAAAACCCTTTTCCCCAAGGCAGAAAAACTTTTCGGATGACTCTCTCCCGGTGCGGGTGTAACACTTACAATATTCATGATGGCCAGGATGTACTGCTCGATGTCCCTGCGGCCGTGGTAGCCCACCATCATCTTGTCGGCCACCACCAGCGTCTCCACGTAGCGCTCGGTGCTCACGGATCTCTTGAGGGGCAGCTGGCCCCGCTGGCTGTGGTTGCCCGAGGGCTTCAGAGGGGAGGGTTTGAGGGTCCTGAGCCACCAGTGCCGCCCCTTCCAAGGCTTCTCGTCTGAGGAGGGAACGGGGTGATGGTTCTGAGGTGCTGGGGGGGGAGCTCGCAGTGGGGTGTGAGAGGAGTGAGCAACGACTTTACAAATAAATCATGGGGTGTGCAGGGAGATAAGGTCAGATATTGATGGGTGAAAGGGGCAATGGGAGGAAGCATAAATTCCATAGGATTTCATCAATTGAGACAGACTGGTACTGACCCAAGGCAGGGCTAAATCTCTGAACTGAGAGAAAAAGAACAGAGACACAAAGGAAAAAATAAAGGGGAGGGGATGCACATTAGATGGGGTCTGTACCTCTCAAGTACCTCAGCCAGTGTGGAAAGAGAGAGGAAAATGCAGTCGGGAAATTGGGATAAAAAGGAGGCTGTGTCCTCTAACAATTTGAGAGACCCCATGGAAATGTCCCATGGCCTCTCGCTTTATTTGAATAAAGTTATGGAACTCCTCTGTCTCCTTTTAGACACAAATGTCTGGTGTTTGTGAATCAATTTTCCTAACAAAAGGGAAGGAAAAGCCATGGAGGGGACCCAAAAATGCCCCCGGTGCAGCTCAGGGTTGTGCCCAGGCTCCCAGGGGTGCTCAGGGACAGGGACAGGGACAGGGACAGGGACAGGGACAGGGACAGGGACAGGGGACAGGGACAGGGAGGCAGGACAGGGGGAGGACAGGGACAGGGACAGGGATGGACAGGAACAGGGACAGGGACAGGGACAGGGACAGGGACAGGGAGGTCCAGGGGTGTCGGGACAGGGATTCTGTGCCCTTCCCGATGGATGCTGTGCCCATCCCAATTCCCGAGAGTTGCTGTGCCCTCCCTAATTCTGTGCCATTCCCAGTTCCCGAATCCTGCTGTGCCCTTCCCAATTCCCAAATCCTGCTGTGCCCTTCCCAGTTCCCAGGGGATTCTGTGCCATTCCCAATGGATTCTGTGCCCCTCCTTCGGCAAAGCTCCATCCCCAGAGCCCCACAAAGCGCCTGGAGTGGGGGCTGCCCCACCACAGCCACTGCGGGATTTTGGCCACATTGCTCTGAGACATCGAGCTCTGAACGGGGTTTAGGGGGTTCTGCAACCCAAATGAAATCCCAAACCCATCCCCGCTTCCCAAAAATGCTGAGTTCAGACCCCAGCCCCGATTCACTGCAGTCCCCAGCCCTCCCCGGCCGCAGAGCTCATTTTTAAGACTCCTCTTTTCTTGTTTCTTGGAGGTCAGGTTGCCAAACTTTTCCAGGACTCGAGTCTGGGCAATATTGTCAATATCCTGGTGACCCGGCTGATCCTGCTCACCGAGGATCAGGTAAGCCGGGCTCTGCTGAGCCGCTCCTGCCATCTCTGCACTTCCCATGAGGATCTGTGTGTCCCCTGCGATGTCACTCCCAGAAATTCCCCACCGGCTGCTCCACATCCTCCCAACACTGCCTGGGTAGAAGAGACCTCTGGGAATCTGATTTTTTTTTCTATGATAAGGCAATTTTAAGGAGATTTTAAGTAGCTTTAAACCTCCTAAAGTCCCACTTTTCTTGCTGTCCCGTGAGGAATCGGGGGCATCTGGAATGGTGTAATGGAATTTGCAGATCCTCCCCATCAGAGCTTTCCTGGGAACACGCTGCTCTCTCAATTTCTGCATGTGAATTTATTCAGGGGGAGGGTTATTCCTGCATCTCGGGGTTTATTTCCTGCAGTTTATTCCTTTTTTTTCCCCTCTGCCTCCATTCCAGCCCACGCTGGAGATCAACCACCACGCTGGGAAATCGCTGGACAGCTTCTGCAAGTGGCAGAAATCCATCGTCAACAGGAACGGCAACGGCAACGCCATCCCCGACAACGGCATCGCCAACCACGACACGGCCGTGCTGATCACCAGGTGAGCACTGGCACTGTCCCCTCGANCCCTTCGTGATCCCGGCTTTCCCCAGCCCTTTGGTCGTGGGCTCCGCGCAGCCCTCGGAGCTGTGCCGGCCCTTGGCCAGCGGCTCCGGCCACCTGCCCGCGTCCTACGGCGATTCGCTGCGGCAGCGGCTCTACCCGGCGGCTCCGTGGCACAGCCGGCGATCCTACAGCTCCCCGCACGTCCCGGCCTTCCAGCACCACGCCAAGCCCTAGCGCTGCCCTGCCACGGGCACAATTCCCCGCGGGGAAGGGGACGGGGACGCTCCGGAGCCCGCGGGGACGGGGCTGGCAGGGGACAATCCGGACTCGGTGGTTTTTACTCCTGATCTCAGAGCTCTTTGTATCCGGCGCCGTTCCGGCAGCGCCTCCGCTGCCGGCAGCCCACGGTTCTCTATATTTTCTATATATCCACACACAAATCTATAAAAAAGGGAGCAAAAGCGGTGCTGGGGGTTTCTGTTCTGCCGCAGAAGGGAGGGTTGTTTCCATCCCGCTGTGCCTGGGATTCTCAGGGACTCCGTGGGTCCCCCTCCCCCAATTTGGGGTTGGATTGTGTCGCCTCCACCCGTGCCCGGAATTCTCAGGGACTCTGTGGGCTCTACCCTCCCCAAATTTGGGGTTTGATTGTGTCACCTCCATCCAGAGCTCCGGAGGTTTCAGGAGCCTGGAACGGCTCCGGCCACTCCACACCCGGTGCTGTTTGGGGGGTCCCAGACTTCTGGGACCAGGGCAGGGTTTGGGGAGATCCTCTCCCTAAACACGGAGCCCCGGGGTTGAAAACTCAGAGCTGCCCTCATCCCGTGGAGAAGGAGGGGCTGGTTTTTTTTGGGGAATCGCAGCCGTTCCGTGGAGCAGCCGTGTGTCCGGGTGGGAAGGGAACCGGCCCAGCCCCAGCTCCAGGTGCTTTTTGCTTCCAGGGGCGTTTTGCCTCCGGCAGCTCGAGCTGAGCCGCTGCAGACCATCCCAAGGTGCTGTGGGAGCTCCCGGATTCGCCTCGCTCGTGTCCACCCCGCGGGGACAGCGGGCAGGGCAGATGGCCGGTGGCACTTCCTTGTCCCCAGGGGTTGTGACAGCCGCAGGGGAAGCAGGAGCGGTGGAAGCGCGGTGCCGTGTCCACGGAAAGGCCGAATTTGGGGACAGAAATGGGGAATTAGCTGCCCCGATCGCTCGCTGACATTGGGAAGAGCACTCAAAGCACTCCTGGATCCTCCTCGGCATCGGCTGCACCCCGAGAACGTCACTGACCCCACGGATCCCACAGAGCAAGGACGTGGCCACGGGGCTCGAGGTGTGCCCCAGGAGCTTCCATGGCACCTCGGCAGCAAGGGCACCGCCGATGGCACAGCCCCACCGAGCAGAGAAACTCTGACCAGAGTGAAAGCACAGCAAAGCCTCGCTGGGAGCTGACACGCCTGGGGACGGCGGAGGAGATCCCGAGCTCATCCCGGCTGGTTCCAGCTCCAAGGGACAGACTCTCCCTGCAGGACTGTGGAGCAGATCCCATCTTCTCCCAGCTGGTTCCACCTCCATCTCCGAGGGACAGACACTCCCTGCATCCCTGTGGGACTGTGGAGCAGATCCCGAGCTCATCCCAGCTGGTTCCACCTCCATATCCAAGTGACAGACACTCGCTGGGGATGGCAGAGTGGATCCTGAGCTCATTCTGGCTGTTTCCAATGCATTCCTGGGGGTGCCAGAGCAGATCCTGAGCTTATCCCAGCTAGTTCCAGCTCCAAGGGACACTCTCCCTGCATCCCTGTGGGACTGTGGAGCAGCTCATCCCAGGTGGTTCCAGCTCCATCTCCAAGGGACAGACACTCTCTGCAGGACTGTGGAGCAGATCCCGAGCTCATCCTGGGTGGCTCCAGCTCCATCTCCAAGGGACAGACACTCCCTGGAGATGGTGGAGCAGATCCTGAGCTCGTCCCAGCTGGTTCCAGCCCCAAGTCCAAGGGAAGGCTCCGTGGTTGGTGTGATCCCATCAGGAAAACCAAGCTCAGTCTTGGGTTTGAGGTCGCTCCACAGCCTTCCCTGCTGAACTGAACCCGGATTGCTGGCACAGTAAAATCTCATCCTTTTTACCACAGAGCTCCAGGGAAAATGGAAGAAAAGGAAAGGTTTGGAAGGACTTGGGGTGCTGGTGAAGCTCAGCATCCTGGAAATTTCTGCTTGTGAGAATCTTGGGAAGGATGAGGATGGAAGCAGAGATTGCAGCACCGTTCCTGCCCTGCGAGGAATGGGGCCAGCCCTGCTCCCAATGGGAACTGCGCTCCCAAAAACATCTCAGCCAGCCAGAACTGCTTTAGGGGAAGCCAAACTGCAGAGCCCCGGGCTGGGATGGGGCCGTGCAGAGCATCTGGATCATCCCAGAGAGCCACAGGAGCCAGCCCCCATGGGCTTCAAGGTGCCCCTGTCAGGCTGTTAGGGCTCGGCACAGAGCAGAGCTCAGGAAGTGTAAAAATTCCCCAAAGCAGGAGGAATCAGCTGAGTATGAGGAGGGAACCCATCGGGACAGGAGGAGACTGAGGGAGGACTCGGGGATCTCTGCTCTGGGACAGTGGCAGGACCCAGGGAATGGCCAGGGCTGTGCCAGGGGGGTTTAGGGTGGATTTTGGGAAAGGTTCTTCTGTCCCCACAGGGTGCTGGGCACTGCCCAGGCTCCCCAGGGAATGGGCACAGCCCCAGAGCCCCAGGAGCGTTGATGCAATGGCTGGAAGTCGAGGCCAGGAACAGAGGGAAGGGTCACTGAGTCAACCCAGATTGGATTTGTTTGGAAAATTCTCAGTGACTGAAAAACAAATATAAAAATCACTTGACTGTTTTCATGAAACCACAGCGAGGTTTGAAACGGAACATGTTTTCAAACTGGAATGTTTTCCTTATTTTTATTTGTTTTTGATCAGAATTTCATATGTTCCTCGAATCCTGAAGTGTCCAAGACCAGGCTTGGAGCACCCTGGGACAGTGGGAGGTGTCCCTGCCATGGCAGGGGGTGGAATTAGATGTTTTTTAAAAGTCCTTTCCAACCCAAACCATCCCAATTCTGTTTTTCTGTATTTGATTGATGCAATTTCCATCAAGAGACCCGAGTTCACAGAGCAGAGGTCGGTCCTGTCCTCTCCTCTGTGCCGATGCCTCCTGGGAGTGCATGGAGAACTGAGCTGAACATCCCAAAGGAGCTCCAAGCCTGGAATTGCCTCGTCCTTGATGATTTTTGGAGTAATTAGGGTTGCAAAAGGCCTCTAAGATTATCAAGTCCAACCTCTGAATCCCCCCACTCACAAAGTGCCAAACACTGCTCATGTCTTTAATGTTTCAAGGGATGGTGACTCCATCACTGCCCTGGGCAGCCACCTTCCAATACCCATATCTTTCCATGAAGAATTTTTCCCTGATTTCCAACCTACCCTCCCCTGCCCAGCTGAGGCCGTTCTCTCCTCCTGTCCCTGTTCCCTGGAGCAGAGCCCGACCCCCCGGCTGCCCCTCCTGTCAGGGAGTTGTGTAGAGCACAAGTCCCCCCTGATCCCCCTTTTTCTCCAGGCTGAGCCCTTCTCCAGCTCCCTCAGCCTTTCCTGGTGCCAGACTTCCCAGCTCTTTCCATCTCTGGTCACCCTCTACACCAATTCATCAGAACAAACCCTGGCCTGGCCTCAGCTCTGCCCCAGATGAAGGACAGGAGATGTCGTTAAAAACCCTCAGAGGCTCAGCCTGGAGTGAGTGAGAGCTGTAGAACCAAGCAGAGGTGTTGTACCTGATCACTGTCGGTGCTTTCCAGCCCAGAAATGTCCCAGGGGTGTTTGGGAATGTGTTTTGGATTCCCCCAAATCAGGAGTGTCCCTAGCTGTCTGCCCCTCCCTGCAGGTACGAAATCTGCATCTACAAGACAAACCCTGCGGCACCCTGGGTGAGTGCAACACAGGCACCCCTGCGCACAAATTCGGGAATGTGGGAGGGTGGGATGTCCATCTCCTATTCCCACCTGTGCCACCCGCTCACCTTCACCTTTCCCACTTTTCCATCCATTCCCACGGTGCCATCCCTTCCCAGCTGTGCCATTCCTTCTCCCAAATGTGCCATTCCCACCTGTGCCATTCCATTCTCAGCTGTGCCATTCCTATTTTCACCTGTGCCAATCCTCATCTGTTCTCCTTCCCAGCTGTGCCATCCCCTTTCCATCTGTCCCATCCCCTTTCCACCTGTGCCATCCCTTTCCAGCTGTGCCATCCCATTCCCAACTGTGCCATCCCTTTCCAGCTGGTGCCATCCTCCTTCTCCCACTGTGGCATCCCTTGTCCACCCATCCCCATCCATCCTTCCCAGCCATCCCATTTCCAGCTGTGCCATTCCCCCTTCCCATCCTTCCCATCCCTTCCCACCTGTCCATCCCTATCCAGGAGACGCTCCCTCTGCACAGTTTGGAATTAATTCAGATTTTTAAATTAAGTTCAGATTTTAATAAATTTAATTAATTCAGATTAAATTAAATTAATTTTGATAATTTCCTGAGGCTGTCACTGTTAATTCATCACAGTGCTGAGCACCCATAGTTTCAATGAGCCCATCCCAAAGCCCAGTGGGACAGATCTGGTTGTGCTCAGTGCTGGCGAGGGTGACCCCCTCGGGCAGTCCCCCACCTCGCCGTGTCCCCTCAGACACCCATGGTGGCCCTGAGTGACATCTCTGTCCCCTCGTGTCCCAGGCCTGGCCCCGTGGGCGGGATGTGCGAGCGGGAGCGGAGCTGCAGCATCAACGAGACAATCGGGCTGGCCACCGCCTCACATCGCCACGAGATCGGCCAACGTGAGTGGGGACCTCCTGTGGGGCATCCCCACCAGAAAAACCCCAAAACCTTCCTGAGGATGAACAGACGGGAAAAACCCAACTGACAAAAAAAACCCATGGCGTTCCCAGGTGGCATGAACCACGACGGCGTCGGCAACGGCTGCGGCTCGCGGGGGCAGGAGACGGCCAAGCTGATGGCTGCTCACATCACCATGAAGACCAACCCGTTTGTGTGGTCCACCTGCAGCAGAGATTACATCACCAGCTTCCTGAGTAAGGAGCGCGCCCCTCCAGCCCCAACCTCGCGGGAGGAGAGGGAAAAGACGAAGCAAAGCCACCAAACCCCGCGGTGCATTCTGTCTTGTTTCATCCCCGCTCCAGAGCCACGTGCTTTCCGTGTCTTTTAGGTTTTCCTGTGGTTTTTCCCGTCTTTTTCCCATGTTTTTCCTGCCCGTTGACCATCTAAACCCATTTACTTTGCAGCTGGGAAGGTTTTACTTACATTTCCCACATCCATTAATTTGACAAATCGATCAGGAGCTTCTGGAGGAGTATGGAGGGTTCTGATGATTTTTTTGTAGGTTTTTTGGAAGGTTTTTTGTAGATATTTTGTAGTTTTCTGCAGATTATTAGATTTTAGTAGGTTTTTTGTAGATGTTTTGTAGGTTTTTTTAGATTTTTGGTAGGTTTTTTGTAGATATTTTGAGTTTTCTGTAGATTTTTAGATTTTTTGGTAGATTTTTTGTAGGTTTTTTATAGATTTTTGTAGGGTTTTTTGTAGATATTTGTAGTTTTTTAGATAGATTTTTAATTTTTTTTTTTTTTATATTTTCTAGGTTTTTTGTACATTTTTGGTAGGGGGTTTTTTTGGTTATTTTTTTGGTTTTTTTTTTTCTCTCCACTCTGCTGGGAGAGCAGCCCTGTGCCCACCCATGCCACTGACGGGTGCTGGGCACACTCTGCAGGGACAGGGCCAGGAGGCCCGCTCTGGGGTCACAGACCTCAGTCAGCACCCCATGGGTGTCCCCAAACCTGCCCTGGGGTCACAAATCTCGGTCCTGCTCGCCCCATGGGTGTCCTCACACCTACACTGGGATCACGACCCTCAGTTCTCACCCCATGGGTGTTCCCAGACTCACTCTGGGGTCAAAATTCTTGGTCCTGCTCACCCCATGGGTGTTCCCAAACCTGCTCTGGGGTAACGACCCTCAGTTCTCACCCCATGGGTGTCCCCAAACCCTCACTGGGGTCACAATCCCCAGTCCTGCTCACCCCGTGGGTGTCTGCAAACCTACTGTGGGGTCACAACCCTCAGTTCTCACCCTTTGGTTGTCCCCAGACCCACTCTGGAGACACAATTCTTGGTCTTGCTCACCCCATGGGTGTCCCCAAACTCTCACTGGGGTCAGAGCTCTCAGTCCTCGCCCCGTGGGTGTCCCTAAACCTGTTCTGGGGTCACAATCCTTGGTCCTGCCCTCCCTATGGGTGTCCCCAAACCCACTTTGGGGTCAAAATTCTTGGTCCTGCTCACCCCATGGGTGTTCCCAAATCTGCTCTGGGGTCACAACCCTCAGTTCTTGCCCCGTGGGTGTCCCCAAACCTGTTGTGGGGTGGCAGTTCTTGGTCCTGCTCATCCCATGGGTGTCCCCAGACCCGTTCGGGGGTCACAGTCCTCAGTCCTCATCCTTTGGGTATCCCCAAACCCACTCTGGGGTAACAATCCCCAGTCCTGCTCACCCTATGGGTGTCCCCAGACCCACTCTGGGGTCACAACCCTCAGTCCTCACCCCATGGATGTCCCCAAACCCACTCTGGAGTCACAACCCTCTCTTCAGCCCAATCCCAGCTGCCCCCACCCTACACAGATCTCACCTGGCCCCTTTCAGCCCAGGTTCTGCAAACCCCAAATGTTTCTCATTGTCAGGAAATGAGAATATCCCTCTCTAACCAAAAGGGTCTCGTTGGGAGCTGCCACCACCTCCCCTTTCTGGGGCTGCTGCATTTCCATCTGGAGGATTTTCCTCTCCTTGCTGGGGTTTTTCCTTGCACCAACAGTGGATTCCTATAGATATTTCTATTGTCTCTGAATGTCTTGGAATCCTCAGTGTTTTAACTCCATATTCCACATGTATACATGTGCTTGAGCCCGCTTTCTCTAAAACCGGACCCATTTTTACACAAAACAATCCCTCTGCAGCCCCAACTCAAGGACACCTCCCTGGCCAGGCCCCAAGAGATGGAAACAACAGAGAATTGGGGGAGTCAATTTGGAGTCAATGACTGCATTGGTTGAGCTGCAATTGGAGGATTCAGGCCCGATTTTGTGCAAATGGACAAAAGTGAGAAATGGTGAAAAAGCCGTGAGCCATTGTCCATTGTGGGTGCAGCCCCTGCTGGGCTGGGACTGCCCTGTATGGCCCTGAAGGCTCTGAAATGAACAAAACGGTTTTGGATTCTCTGAATTTTGTCCTGCCTCTGTTTTAGGGAGCTGGGTTTAGGCATCAGGTCCTGGCTGAACAGTGAAGGGTGGAGGTGACGGGATGGGGGACAGCAGATTCCTGGTGGCAGCACATCCCAGGAGTGCAGAGAGGGAAAGGTGCGTGTGTGGGGGCTGTGGAAATCCTCCCTGACTGCTCCCCAATGTCGAATCAGGACCCCCAGCCATTCCCCACCCCACAGCTCACGCTCACCTCCCCGGTAGGTTTTCCAGGTGTAGTATTTCCCTCGGAAGGGCACGTTGTCGAACTCGGCGCACTGCAGCTCTCGGAAGTCCTGCGAGCCGGGCGGGCAGTCCTGGGGGCACAGAGTCAGCGGGCACTGAGGGGCTGGGGTGGCCAGGAGGGCTCCAGACATGGACAGCAGCTCCTCAAGGACAGGGACAGCAGCCCTGGCACTGCCATCACCCTCAGGAGGACAGGGACACCAGCCCTGGCACTGCCATCACCCTCAGGAGGACAGGGACAGCAGCCCTGGCAACCGGGCACTGCCACCCAGACAGGGCCGATTCCACATGAACAGGGCTGATCCCATCCAAACAGGGCCAATCCCACATGAATGGGCCTGATCCCAGCCAGCCAGGGCCGATCCCGCCGAACGGGGCTGATCCCACATAAATGGGCCTGATCCCACCCAAACAGGGCCGATCCCACCCACACAGGGTCCGATTCCACGCCAACCAAGGGCCATTCCCAGCTCCAGAGCATGGCTGATCCCTACTCTAAAGTGTGCTGATTCCACATAGAAAGAGGCCGATCCCAACACGAATCACTGGCTGGATTCTCAGCACAAATGGGGCCAGATTCTCACCCCAGACAATGGGCGATACCCATCATCAGACATTGGCTGATCCCACCCTAATGGCGCTGCCTCCCATTAGCAGATAGGGCTGATTCCCACTATGGTACAGGCCAATCCCACATGACGGACAGGCCGATCTCCATGGACAGGGCTGATCCCACACAGACAGGGGCGATACCCTTGGACAGGACCGATCTCACCCAGATGGGGCCAATCCCACCAAGACAGGGCTGATCCCACCCGAATGGGGCCCATCCCACATGGGGCCGACCCCACCCAGATGGGACCAATCCCACTCAGACAGGGCCGATCCCACACAGACAGGGCCGATCCCACACAGACAGGGCCGATCCCACACAGACAGGGCTGATCCCACCCAGATGGGGCTGATCACACATGGACAGGGCCGATCCCACACGGCCTAATCCCACATGACAGGGTCAATCCCACCTGGAACAGGGTCGATCCCAAGCTGGACGTGGCCAACTCCTCCCCTCTCCATCCCCACTGATCCCCCTCTCCATCCCCACTGATCCCCCTCCTCCATCCCCACTGATCCCCCTCTCCATCCCCACTGATCCCCCTCTCCATCCCCACTGATCCCCCTCTCCATCCCCACTGATCCCCCTCTCCATCCCCACTGATCCCCCTCTCCATCCCCACTGATCCCCCTCTCCATCCCCACTGATCCCCTCCCATCCCACTGATTCCCACTGATCGTCCCCTCCATCTTCCACTAAATCCCCCTCTACAATCCCCACTTGATCCCCCTCCATCCATTGATCCCCTCTCCATCCCCACTGTATCCCCTACCATCCCCACTGATCCCCCCTCTCCATCCCCACCTGACCCCCTCCTCCATCCCCACTGATCCCCCTCTCCATCCCCACTGATCCCCCTCTCCATCCCCACTGATCCCCCTCTCCATCCCCACTGATCCCCCTCTCCATCCCCACTGATCCCCCTCTCCATCCCCACTGATCCCCCTCTCCATCCCCACTGATCCCCCTCCTCCATCCCCACTGATCCCCCTCCTCCATCCCCACTGATCCCCCTCCTCCATCCCCACTGATCCCCCTGACGTCTGCATCCCCCAGCTGATCCCCCTACGGCTGACCAGGTGGTGCCGTCCCGATCCCCCTCCTCCATCCCCACTGATCCCCCACTCCCATCCCCACTGATCCCTCTCCATCCCCACTGATCCCCCCTCCATCCCACTGATCCCCCTCCTCCATCCCCACTGATCCCCCTCTCCATCCCCACTGATCCCCTCTCCATCCCCTCCGATCCTTCCTCCATCCCTCCAGCCCCGCTGCCAGCCTCGGCCCACTCACGTCGTGTTGCAGGAGCGTAGCGTTTCCTCTCCCCCAGGCAGTACTTCCCTCCGATCGTGGCCTGCCTGAGGATGGGAGGAGAGCTGCAACAGCTCTGGGCAGGGTTTGGCGGTGTTCACCCCGGGGAGTTTGGGGTCTGTCCCAGGTGTTTTTCCCAGCCTTGCCCTGCTGTGTACCTGGGCTGTCGCAGTGGCGCATACGGACGAGCACGCCACCGCCGCAACGTCCGGCTCGCACTCGCCCCAGGATGACCAGACCCCCATGGCTTCCGTCCACCCTTCCATTCCGGCTCGTTTGCCCCACCCAAGGGCAACACACCCTCCCTTCTTGTAGCACCACTGTGGGACACAATGCCCTGAGTGCCCATGTGGGACAGGGGGACATGGGGCAAAGCTCGGAGTCGGGAGTCTCTGCTTCCCTAAGGGATCTGAAATCTTGGACTTGCACGCATCCCAATATCTCCTACTCTCTATCCCATATCCCTATCCCCATATCCCATATTGCACTATTCCCCATATCCCATCTATTCCCATATCCCAGTCATTCTACATTCCACATCCATAATCCAATCATTATCCTATCCATATCCCATTCCCTGTACCCATATCCCAATCCCTATCCCAATCGTTCCCATATCCCACATCCTCATATCCCACATTCCCATCCCAATTCACCTGTTCACCAGTCCCATCATCCAATTCCAATACTTCACCACTCCTCATCCCTATCCACATATGTCACAGCTCCTGACATCCCCTATCCCACATCCCCTATTCCCATATTGCCATATCCCCTATCCCACTAATTCCAACATGCACATCCCATATCCCACCTTCCAAACCCCATATACCCACATTTCATATCTCACAGTTCTATATCACCACCATCCATTCCACATCCCAAATCACTCCAAATCGTCTCCATCCCATATCCCACATTCCATATCGTCCCATACCATAGTCGCCATAATCCCATATCCCACATTCCAGTATTCCCATTCACCTAACGTCCCATATCCCACATTCATTACCCATGTCCATATCCATATCCCATTTCCCATATCCATTCCCATTCCCAGCCATATCCCAAATTCGCCTATCCATGTCCATATCCGATACCCATATCCCACATTTCACATTCTCAGCCCTGCCCCAGCGTGGTTCTTGAGCTGGATTCGGGGTGATTCTCTGGTCTCTCAGCACACCCCATCCTCCCTCTCGGCAGCTTCTGGACTCCTGACAGGTTGTTGGGTGCCCTAAATAAACTCCACCCCAACAATAATCCCGTTTTTTTTTTTTTTTTCTGGAGGGTATTCGCAGCCCTCAGTGCCGGTTGGCACTGTCCCAGGGCTGCCTTACCCCCTTGTCGATGGTGTTGGTTCTGGCAGATGGTGCCCCTCGGTCCGCTCAGGGGATGCTGTTGGTGATGGCAGCGGTTGCTTTTGCTTCAGGCACCACATGCTCGCTGCACACTTCCTGCATGGGGGGAGGTTGGGGCCAAGGAGAGACACAGAAACCCAACCCAGATTAGGATGGTGGGATATGGGGACACTGTGGCGGACGCTGAAGGTCTTCATCACAGCGGTGAGCACAACGGATCAAACCCTGCCAGCTGCAGTTCACCCCAAAGCCACTGGAGCTCTGCCCTTTCCTGGATACACCCTAAACCCTTCTGGGATTCCGCTGATGGGAGGCTCCCTGGGCTCAGGTGGCAGAGCTGACCCCACAGCCAGCCCATGCCACCAAGACACCTTTCCTTGGACACCCTTGGTGACTCCTGAGTGACAATCCCGCTGTCCTTGTCCCTCACCCCACTTCCCAGGCTGAGGTACGGTCCCGGGTTTGGGTCTGTGCCCAAGGACTCATTCCGTGGCTCCTGCCTGAGATCGCCAAAAGCCAGGCGGTCCAGAGCGCCTCTCAGGGACCTGGGGTCGCCTGGCTCGCGACATCAGATCCGATCAAGCCGCAGCTGGACATAGTTCGGTCACGTCACAGTGCTTGATACTGCTTTAGAGATTTTTACTTCTGTATTTCATGTGCGTTGGTAACCGCTGGCGATTCAGTATCGTTGTTTCACTCCAGAACTCCACAACAGAATCATTGACAGCTCCTCCTCGTCTACCATATTTGTTACACACAGAACAAACTTCTACTGCAAGCCCCAGAACTTCAAGGAATCAGCCACCCCTGGGCCAGCCGCCAATGAGATGGAAACAGAACAGAGAAATTGGGGGGAGCCAGATTGACGAGTTTAATGGACTGCATTGCTAGCAGTGCAATTGAGATTCAGCCCGATTTTGTGCAAAATGGACAACAAGTGAGAAAGTGGGTGAAAAAGCGTGACCATTGTCCTTGTGGGTGCAGCCCCTGCTGGGCTGGGACTGCCCTGATGGCCTGAAGCCTGCAAATGAACAACGGTTGGATTCTCTGAATTTTGTCCCAACTCTGCTTTAGTTAACCGGATTTAGGCTCAGTTGACCACCTGATGTGCTGGCCAGCTCCCAAGAACATTAAAGGGAAACTCCTCTGGAAGATTAGAGCTGTTTTGGATATCAACAAAATAATGTCAGAGCGCTTAAGCAGCTCCAGAATTGGGCACCTCTGCTCTCGGTTGTCTGCTCGTGTGCTGTCTTAGCCCATCAGCCGCCACTGCCAGGCCCATGCTGCACCACATCCCCAATGTCGACCGGTTCTGGACATTTCCAGGATGTGACTCCATACTCTGGGCAGCCCCTTCTAATGCCGAACCCTTTCCATGAAGGAATTTCCCCATGCCAATCCAAAACCCACCCTGGAGCAACCTGAGGCCATTCCTTTGTTCGTCCTGTTCCTCAACACCTGACAAATCTGAGTTCCCTCCCTCCGTCAGGGAGTTGTGCAGAGCCCACAAGAGTCCTGATCCCTCCATCTGCCTTCTCAAGGTGAGCCCTTTCCCAGCTCCTCAGCCCTCTCCTGAGTGCCCTTCCCACTCTTTCTGCCATCTTCTCTGGACATGTTCAGCTCCTCATGTCCTTGTTGGATCTGCTCACAAGCTGGCCAGATCCTTGAGATGCTGGGGGACAATCCCTGCCCTGTTTGTCCTGCTGGCCACACCACCGCTGACACCAGCCAGGGTGCCTTGGACATTCCTGGCCACCTGGGCACGCTGTGGCTCGTGTTCCTGCCTGGACCAGTGCCCATCAGCCTCCTCCCACCTCGGGAGTGACGGAGGTGACCCAGAGAGGGGTGACCCAGGAGCAGGGGTGACCCAGTGGCAGGAGTGACCCAGGCAGCAGTGACCAGAGCAGGGTCACCCAGGGCAGCGGGTGACCCAGAAGCAGGAGTGCGACGATGCCCAGAGCGTCCAGGGCAGAGTGGACCCAGGAGAGACAGGAGCTGACCAGAGCAGGGTCACCAGGGCAGTGGGTGACCCAGGGCAGGAGTGACCCAGGGCATGAGTGACCCCAGAGAGGGGTGACCCAGGCAGGGGTGACCCAGACCAGGAGTGACCCAGAGCAGGAGTGACCCAGCAGTGACCCAGGGCAGGGACCGAGCAGTCCCGTCGGCCCTGCCCGCTGCTCAGATACATCCCCTGATCCCCCCCGGGCTGGATCCAGCCTTCCAGCCCTGAATTCCTGCCCCCTCCACAGCCGAGGATCCTCGCCGGGAGCGGCTGACTCAGCGACTGGAATCCTCCAGCGGGGGAAAGGAATGAGCTGGGGCTGCTCCGATCCCAGCTCCAGGGCTGCGGCAGGGAGAGCGACCCCGGGCAGAGGGGAATCCCTGCGGGGGCCGTTGCCAGGGGCTGCGGGTCGGGATCAAAAAGGAATTTGGCTCCCAGCTCCCCACAGCCCAGCTGTGGCTGAGTCTCAGACCAGGGAAGGGAGAGAATCTTCCCATCTCGTGCACCGCGAATCTAGACGTGCGCGGAGCAGCCCGGCCTGGGACGCCAGGGAACTGGGAGCGATCGTGCGCGGGCAGAGTGACCTGGGAGAGGAGGATGGGACAACAGGTGACCTGGGGAGCAGAGATCGCTGGCAGAGCATGACCGCTGGGAGAGCCAGAGACCCGGAGCAGGCGTGACCGCTGGGGCAGCAGAGAACGGGCGGGCTTCCTCTGTCACAGGGCTTCCCGGGGGACTTCCAGAATCATGGATCAGTCTGGAAGGAAGGGACCTTTAAAATCTCCTCGTTCCACCACCCGGACACCTTAGGTTTCCCCAACCGCTTGACTGAAGATCAGCGACTGCTCCTCTTCCATCCTCATTAAAACCATTAAAATTAGGCACCCATCTCCCTGGCGCGGAGGAAGGGATGCTGTGGTTGTTTCCAGGGGCATCGGATGGGGTCACGGACTGGGCTCACATGAAGGACCAATGGGGGCCACGATCTGGCACCATGGCCAGGATAGTTCGGATGGGGCTAGGTGGGGGCCACTCACTACCGGGATAGAGGATGCTATTGACCAGGTGTGGGGGCTCACAGTCGGCTCAATGTCGGATCAGGGATGGATGGGCGCCTATACCAGGATAGGATCAGGCGGGTCTCACATTGGCCAACCGATCGATCAGCACATCGTAGGATCAGGATAGGATCAGGATCAAATCGTGACGGATATAGGGGGCTCCACACACTGGCCAGGATCAGGATCAGCTACAGGATTGGGGGCTCACAACATTGACTCAGGATCAGGATTCGGGGCTCACAGCACTGACACAGGATCAGGATGGTGGGTCTCACACACTGACCAGGATCAGGATTCAGATGGGGCTCACACACTGACCATGATCACACATTGATCAGGATGAGGATTGGGGTCTCACACACTGACCAGGATCAGGATAGAGGATTGGGGGCTCACACATTGATCAGGATGAGGATTGGGGTCTCACACACTGACCAGGATCAGGATAGAGGATTGGGGCTCACACATTGATCAGGATTGGGGTCTCACACACTGATCAGGGTCAGGATAGAGGGGCTTACAGGATTGGGGTCTCACACACTGACCATGATCAGGATTGGGGTCTCACACACTGAGCAGTACAAGGACTTCTCCTAAGGATTATGGAAAATGGTCCTGGTACTAAGAGAGGGGAGCCTGGATCAGGGGACCTTGGGGCCCAGCAGCATCCAAGGCACCGGGCAGAGGCCAGAAATCCCTTCCCACGGGATTAACCCGATCCAAACTGAGCTGCGACCAACATTTATGGCCAGGACCCCAACCAGTGTGTCACAGAGTGCGGCACGGAGCTCACCGGGGACACCACAGCGCCTCAGCTTTGGGACAGAACAACTCTGGCGACAGCAGGGGACAGCCCAGGACCCCCCACGCCCCCGCGCCCCCTCCTCCACGCCCTGGGAACCGATAGTAAAGCAGGAAGGCTCTCTACCCCGTATTTACACTGGCGGGATTTGACTCCGTACTGGAAGCGGCACTGCTCGTCGGCATCGTACGCCTGGCCCGGGGCCACCGTGGGGTAGACGAAATCCTGCTTGGGAGGAGCGTTGTTGAGGCACAATCCCATCCCGGAGCTGCGAACCAGAGAGCGGGGTCAGAGCTTGGGATGGCTCTGAGGAGAGAGAGCGTCGGGATCCCATGGATTTGGGTTTGGATGGATTTGGGTTTGCTCCGGGCAAGAGAAGGGGGTCTCAAATCCTGGCTCCAGGATGGGAATGTCCCAGTTTCGAGGGGACTCTGGAGGTGTTGATGTGAGGGGTCGTGGAATCCTGGAATATCCTGAACTGGAGGGACCCTCAGATCATCACCACCCCTGTCCCGCCAGACCCCCCAAAACCCCACTGTCATCCTGGCAGCGATGTCCAAACGCTCCTGCAGCTCTGGCAGCTCGGGGCGACCATTCCCTGGGAGCCTGGCAGTGCCAGCCACCCTTGGGGACAGAAGAACCTTTCCCTGATTCCATCCTAAACCCTGACACAGCTCCAGCCATTCCCTGGCTCCTGGCCCTGTTCCCCTGGCAGGTGTGCCCAGCACCCTCAGGTGGCACTGGGTGGGCACAGGGGCTGCTCTCCCCAGGAGTGGAGAGAAAAAAAAAACAAAAAAAAACCAAAAAAACCCCCTACCAAAAATGTACAAAAAAACCTAGAAAAATCTAAAAAAAAAAATTAAAAAATCTATCAAAAAACTACAATAATTCTACAAAAAACCCTACAAATCTATACCCTACAAAATCTACAAAATCTAAAATCTACAGAAAACTACAAAATATCTACAAAAAACCTACCAAAAAATCTAAAAAAACCTACAAAACATCTACAAAAACCTACTAAAATCTAATAATCTGCAGAAAACTACAAAATATCTACAAAAAACCTTCCAAAAAACCTACAAAAAAATCATCAGAACCCTCCATACTCCTCCAGAAGCTCCTGATCGATTTGTCAAATTAATGGATGTGGGAAATGTAAGTAAAACCTTCCCAGCTGCAAAGTAAATGGGTTTAGATGGTCAACGGGCAGGAAAAACATGGGAAAAAGACGGGAAAACCACAGGAAAACCTAAAAGACACGGAAAGCACGTGGCTCTGGAGCGGGGATGAAACAAGACAGAATGCACCGCGGGGTTTGGTGGCTTTGCTTCGTCTTTTCCCTCTCCTCCCGCGAGGTTGGGGGGCTGGGAGGGGCGCGCTCCTTACTCCAGGAAGCTGGTGATGTAATCTCTGCTGCAGGTGGACCACACAAACGGGTTGGTCTTCATGGTGATGTGAGCAGCCATCAGCTTGGCCGTCTCCTGCCCCCGCGAGCCGCAGCCGTTGCCGACGCCGTCGTGGTTCATGCCAAACCTGGGAACCGCCATGGGTTTTTTGTCAGTTGGGTTTTTTCCCGTCTGGTTCATCCTCAGGAAGGTTTTGGGGTTTTTCTGGTGGATGGCCCCACAGGAGGTCCCCACTCACGTGCGATCTCGTGGCGATGTGAAGGCGGTGCCAGCCCGATGTCCGTTGATGCTGCAGCTCCGCCCTCGCACATCCCGCACGGGGGCAGGCCTGGGACACGAGGGGACAGAGATGTCACTCAGGGCCACCATGGGTGTCTGAGGGGACACGGCGAGGTGGGGACTGCCCGAGGGGGTCACCCTCGCCAGCACTGAGCACAACCAGATCTGTCCCACTGGGCTTTGGGATGGGCTCATGGCTATGGGTGCTCAGCACTGGTGATGAATTAACAGCGACAGCCTCAGGAATTATCAAAATTTAATTTAATTAATTATTAATTATTAACTAAATTAATTAAAATCTGAATTAATTCCAAACTGTGCAGATGGAGTGCGCGGAGTGGCCCTGACAGGGCATGGATAGGGGAGGTAGGTGGGGAGGATGCACAGGGGAATGGGAATGGCACAGCTGGAAATGGATGGCTGGGAAGGGGATGGGACAAGTGGAAAGGGATGGGACAGATGGGAGAAGGGATGGCACAGCTGGAAAGGGATGGCACAGTTGGGAATGGGATGCAGCGAAGGCAGGGCTGGCAAGTGGAAAGGGATGGCACAGGTGGAAAGGGGATGGGACAGATGGAAAGGGGATGGCACAGCTGGGAATGGGATGACACAGATGGAAATGGGGTGGCACAGAAAGGGGCACAGGAGGGAATGGAATGCACAATTTGGGAGAAGGAATGGCACAGCTGGGAAGGGATGGCACCGGTGGGAATGGGATGGAAGAGATGGGAAAGGGATGGCACAGGTAGGCAGAGATGGCACAGTGGAATGGAATGACATCCCACCCCTCACCACATTCCCGAATTTGTGCCGCAGGGGTGCCTGTGTTGCACTCACCCAGGGTGCCGCAGGGTTTGTTCTTGTAGATGCAGATGTCGTACCTGCAGGGGAAGGGAGACAGCATTAGGGACACTCCTGATTTGGGGGAATCCAAAATCACATCCCAAACACCCCTGGGACATTTCTGGGCTGGAAAGCACCGACAGTGACCAGTACAACACCTCTGCTTGGGTTCTACAGCTCTCACTCACTCCAGGCTGAGCCTCTGAGGGTTTTTAATGACATCTCCTGTCCTTTCACTCTGGGGCAGAGCTGAGCCAGGCCAGGGGTTTGTTCTGATGAAATGTGGTGGTAGAGGGTGACCAGAGATGGGAACAGAGCGTGGGAAGTTCTGGCACACAGGAAGCTGAGGGAGCTGGGAAAGGGCTCAGCCTGGAGAAAAAGGGGATCAGGGGGACCTTGTGTCTACACAACTCCCTGACAGGAGGGGCAGCCGGGGGGTCGGGCTCTGCTCCAGGGAACAGGACAGGAGGAGAGGAACGCCTCAGGCTGGGCACAGGGAGGGTAGGTTGGAAATCAGGGAAAAATTCTTCATGGAAACGATACTGGGTATTGGAAGGTGCTGCCCAGGGCAGTGATGGAGTCACCATCCCTTGAAACATTAAAGACATGAGCAGGTGTGGCACTTTGTGATGTGGGGGGATTCAGAGGTTGGACTTGATAATCTTAGAGGCCTTTTGCAACCCTAATTACTCCAAAAATCATCAAGGACGAGGCAATTCCAGGCTTGGAGCTCCTTTGGGATGTTCAGCTCAGTTCTCCTGCACTCCCAGGAGGCATCGGGCACAGGAGGAGAGGACAGGACCGACCTCTGCTCTGTGAACTCGGGTCTCTTGATGGAAATTGCATCAATCAAATACAGAAAAACAGAATTGGGATGGTTTGGGTTGGAAAGGACTTTTAAAAAACATTTAATTCCACCCCCTGCCATGGCAGGACATCCATGTCCAGGGTGCTCCAAGCCTGGTCTTGGACACTGTCAGGGATTCAGGAACATATGAAATTCTGATCAAAAACAAATAAAAATAAGGAAAACATTCCAGTTTGAAAACATGTTCGTTTCAAACCTCGCTGTGGATAACTCAAGTGATTTTTATATTTTTTTTCAGTCACTGAGAATTTTCCAAACAACCATCTGGGTACTCAGGTGACCTTCCCTCTGTTCCTGGCCTCGACTTCCAGCCATTGCATCAAGGAATCCACTGCTGGCA
>VKON01002375.1:214434-255804 GCA_009741485.1 Malurus cyaneus samueli
TCCCTGCTCTCTCCATTTTCCATCACACAAACAATTCCTCTGCAGCCCAAACTCAAGGACACCTCCCTGGCCCAGAGCCCCAAAATATGGAAACAAAGAGAATTGGGGGAGCCGTTGGAGTTTTTGACTGCATTGGATGCAGCTGCAATTGTAGGATTCAGCCCCGATTTTGCGCAAATGGACAAAAGTGAGAAAGGGTGAAAAGCCCGTGAGCCATTGTCCATTGTGGGTGTGGCCCCTGGGTGGGCTGGGATTGCCCTGGATGGCCCTGAAGGCCCTCAATAACAGAACTGCTTTGGATTCTCTCCATTCTGTCCAGGTTCTGCTTTAGGTTAACCGGATTTAGGTATCAAGTCCTGGCTGAACAGTGAAGGGTGGAGGTGATGGGATGGGGGGACAGCAGATTCCTGGTGGCAGCACATCCCAGGAATGCAGAGAGGGAAAGGTGCGTGTGTCAGGGCTGTGGAAATCCTCCCTGACTGCCCCACAACCTCAGATCAGGAGCCCCAGCCCTGTCCCACCCCACAGCCCACGCTCACCTCCCCGGTAGGTTTTCCAGGTGTAGTATTTCCCTCGGAAAGGCACGTTGTCGAACTCGGCACACTGCAGCTCTCGGAAGTCCTGCGAGCCGGGCGGGCAGTCCTGAGGGCACAGAGTCAGCGGGCACTGAGGGGCTGGGGTGGCCAGGAGGGCTCCAGGCATGGACAGCAGCTCCTCAAGGACAGGGACAGCAGCCCTGGCACTGCCATCACCCTCAGGAGGACAGGGACACCAGCCCTGGCAGCCAGGCACTGCCACCCAAACAGGGCCGATCCCACATGAACGGGCCTTATCCGATCCAAACAGGGCTGATCCCACCTAAAGGGTGCTGATCCCACATAGACAGGGCCGATACCCCAGACAGGGGCGATCCCACACAGACAGGGTTGATCCCACACAAATGGGGCCGATCCCACCCAAACAGGGCCGATCTCACACGGACAGGGCTGATCCCACCCACATGGGGCCCATCCCACATGGGGCCAACCCCACCCAGATGGGGCTGATCCCACCCAGACAGGGCTGATCCCACCCAGATGGGGCTGATCCCACCCAGATGGGGCCGATCCCACATGATGGGGCTGATCACACATGGACAGGGCCGATCCCACACGGACAGGGTCGATCCCCCTGGACGCGGCTGATCCCACCCAGATGGGGCTGATCCCACCCAGACAGGGCTGATCCCACATGGATGGGCCGGTCCCAGATCCCTCCTGCCATCCCCACCTTGATCCCCCACTCCATCCCACTGATCCCCCTCTCCATCCCCACTGATCCCCCTCCTCCATCCCCACTGATCCCCCTCTCCATCCCCACTGATCCCCCTCTCCATCCCCTCCGATCCCCTCCTCCATCCCCTCCAGCCCCGCTGCCAGCCCGGCCCCACTCACGTCGGTGTTGCAGGAGCGGTAGCGTTTCCTCTCCCCCAGGCAGTACTTCCCTCCGATCGTGGGCCTGCCGAGGAGGGAAGGAGAGGCTGCAACAGCTCTGGGCAGGGTTTGGGGCTGGTGTTCACCCCGGGGAGTTTGGGGTGGTTGTCCCAGGTGGTTTTTCCCAGCCCTGCCCTGCCGTGTACCTGGGGCTGTCGCAGTGGCGCACGGACGAGGACACGCCACCGCCGCACGTCCGGCTGCACTCGCCCCAGGATGACCAGGACCCCCAGGCTCCGTCCACGCCCTCCGGCCGCGTCCCAAAGGGCACACACTCCCTCTTGTAGCACCACTGTGGGGACACAGAGCCCTGAGTGCCCCGGGGACAGGGGGACATGGGGCAAGCTCGGAGCTGGGGATGTCTCTGATCCTAAGGGATCTGAATCTGGAGCTGCACGCATCCCATATCTCCTATCCTCTATCCCATATCCCCTATCCCATATCCCATATTGCACATCCCATATCCCCTATCCTCTATCCCATATCCCATATTCTACATTCCACATCCCTATCCCACATTCCATACCATCCATATCCCATTCATACCCAATCCCAATCCCAATCCCACCCATCCCACACCCTCCCATATCCCATATCCATATTCCACATCCCATCCATATCCATTCCATATTCCACATATCCCAACTATCCAATCCATCCATCCCCTATCCCACATCCCCTATCCATATGCCATATCCCCTATCCCACATTCCACATTCCACATTGCACATCCCATATCCCACCTTCCAAACCCCATATCCCACATTTCATATCTCACATTCTATATCACAATCCACATCCCATATCCATATCCCATATCCCACATTCCATATCCCGTGTCCCATACCATTCATATCCCATACTCCTCAATCCATCCCACTATCCCACATTCCATATCCCATTCCCATATCCTATATCCCATTCCCATATCCCATATCCCATATCATTCCATATCCCCATCCCATTCCATATCCCATATCCCATTCCATATCCCATTCCCATATCACATACCCATATCCCACATTTCACATTCCAGCCCTGCCCCAGCTGTGTTCTGAGCTGGATTTCGGGGTGATTTCTGGGCTCCTCAGCACACCCCATCCTCCCTCTGGGGCAGCTCTGGACTCCTGACAGGTTGTTGGGTGCCCTAAATAAACTCCACCCCAACAATAATCCCGTTTTTTTTTTTTTTTTCTGGAGGGTTATCCAGCCCTCAGTGCCGGTTGGCACTGTCCCCAGGGCTGCCTTACCCCCTTGTCGATGGTGTTGGTCTGGCAGATGGTGCCCTCGGCCGCGGGGATGCTGTTGGTGATGCAGCGGTTGCTTTTGCTCAGGCACCACAGCTCGCTGCACACTTCCTGCATGGGGGGAGGTTTGGGGCCAGGAGAGACACAGAAACCCAACCCAGATTAGGATGGGTGGGATATGGGGACACTGTGGGGACGCTGAAGGTCTTCATCACAGCGGGAGCACAACGGGATCAAACCCTGCCAGCTGCAGTCACCCCAAAGCCACTGAGAGCTCTGCCCTTTCCCTGGATACACCCTAAACCCTTCTGGGATTCCCTGGATGGGGAGGCTCCCTGGGCTCAGGTGGCAGAGCTGACCCCCAGCCAGCCCATGCCACCAAGGACACCTTTCCTTGGACACCTTGGTGACTCCTGAGTGACAATCCCGCTGTCCTTGTCCTCACCCCACTTCCCAGGGCTGAGGTACGGTCCCGGGTTTGGGTCTGTGCCCAAGGACTCATTCCTGGCTCCTGCCTGGAGCATCCCAAAGCCAGGCGGGTCCAGAGCTGCCTCTGCAGGGACCTGGGGCTCCCTGGGGACATCGACAGCGCAGCTGGACATGTTCTCACTCACATGTGTTGATGCTTAGGATTTTAACTTTCTATTTCATGTCTCTGTAACCCTGGATTCAGTGTTTACTCCAGACCCACAGACAGTGCTGAGCTCCTGCTCTCCATTTTTACACCAAACAATTCTCTGCAGCCCAAACTCAAGGACACTCCCTGGGCCAGGCCCCAAGATGGAAACAACAGAGAATTGGGGGAGCCAAGTTGGAGTTTTGACTGCATTGGCTGCAGCTGCAATTGGAGGATTCAGCCCCGATTGTGCAAATGGAAAAAGTGAAAAGGGTGAAAACCGTGAGCCATTGTCATTGTGGGTGCAGCCCCTGGTGGCCCTGAAGGCCCTGCAATAACAGAACTGCTGTGGATTCTCTGAATTTTGTCCCAACTCTGCTTTAGGTTAACCGGATTTAGGCATCAGTGTGACCACCTGAGTGCTGGCCAGCCATCCCAAGAATCATAAAGGGAAAACTCCTCTGGAAGATTTAGAGCTGTTTTTGGAATAATCAAAATAATGTCAGAGCCTTAAGCAGCTCCAGAATTGGGCACCTCTGCTCTCGGTGTCTGCTCGGTGCTGTCTTAGCCCATCAGCCCAGCACTGCCAGGCCCACTGCTTTCACCACATCCCCAAGTGCGACCAGGTTTCTGGAGCACTTCCAGGGATGTTGACTCCATCTCTGGGCAGCCCCTTCTAATGGCCGAACCCTTTCCATGAAGGAATTTTCCCCAATGTCCAATCCAAACCCACCCTGGAGCAACCTGAGGCCATTTCCTCTTGCCCTGTTCCTCATCACCTGGACAGACTGAGTCCATCCTCCTGTCAGGGAGTTGTTCAGAGCCACAAGGTTCCCCTGATCCCCTTTGCTCCAGGTGAGCCCCTTTCCCAGCTCCCTCCGGTCCTTCCCCAGCTCTGTTCCCATCCCTGGACATGCTCCAGCCCTCCATTCCTTTGTCAAGCTGTCCCAGATTGGGTGCTGGGGGACAATCCCTGCCCTGTTTCTGCTGGCCACACCACGCTGAACCAGCCAGGGTGCCTTGGACTTCTGGCACCTGGGCGCTGTGGCTCGTGTTCCTGCCTGGACCAGTGCCCATCAGCCTCCTCCCCACCTCGGGAGTGACAGGAGTGACCCAGAGCAGGGGTGACCCAGAGCAGGAGTGACCCAGGGCAGGAGTGACCCAGAGCAGCAGTGACCCAGAGCAGGGGTCACCCAGGGCAGGGGTGACCCAGAGCAGGAGTGACCCAGAGCAGGAGTGACCCAGAGCAGAGTGACCCAGAGCAGGGGTCACCCAGGGCAGGGGTGACCCAGACAGGAGTGACCCAGAGCAGGAGTGACCCAGAGCAGGGGTGACCCAGAGCAGGGGTGACCCAGACCAGGAGTGACCCAGAGCAGGAGTGACCCAGCTCCGGCCGCCTGTCCCCGCTCAGGTGACATCCCGCTGATCCCCCCCGGGATGGATCCAGCCTTCCAGCCCTGAATTCCTGCCCCCTCCACAGCCGAGGATCCTGCCGGGAGCGGCTGACTCAGCGACTGGGAATCCTTCAGCGGGGGAAAGGAATGAGCTGGGGTTGCTCCTCCAGCTCCAGGGCTGCGGCAGGAGAGCCCCCTGGGCAGAGGGGAATCCTGCGGGGCCGTGCCAGGGGCTGCGGGTCGGGGATCAAAAAGGAATTTGGCTCCCAGCTCCTCAGCCCAGCTGTGGCTGAGTCTCAGCAGGGAAGGGAGAGAATCTTCCCATCTCCAGGTGTCCAACCCTCCGGGATCCTCCAGCAGACCAGAGTGACCGCTGGGGAGCAGAGCCAGAGTGACCGCTGGGGAGCAGAGCCAGAGTGACCGCTGGGGAGCAGAGTCAGAGTGCGCTGGGGAGCATGAGCCGAGAGCTGGGAGAGAGCCAGAGACTGGGGCGAGCCAGATGACCGCTGGGGCAGAGCCAGAGTGACCGCTGGGGAGCAGAGCCAATGACCGCTGGGGAGCAGAGCCAAGTGCTGGGAGCAGAGCCAGAGTGACCACTGGGGAGCAGGAGCCCTTCCCTCTGTCACCGAGGGCTTCCCGGGGACTTCCAGAATCATGGATCATCTGGATAGGAAGGGACCTTAAAGATCTCCTCGTTCCAACCCTTGGCACCTTCAGGTTTCCCCAACCTTGACTGGAATCAGCGACTGCTCTCTCCATCCTCATTAAAACCATTTAATTAGGCACCCATCTCCTGGCCTGGAGGAAGGGATGCTGTGGTTTGTTTCCAGGGGCATGGGATGGGGGGCTCACAGGATGGGGGGGGCTCCCACACTGACCAGGATCAGGATGGGGGCTCACAGGATCTGGGGGCTCACTCACTGGCCAGGATCAGGATTGGGATGGGGGCCTTACAGGATGGGGGGGCTCACTCACTGACCGGGATGAGGATAAGGATGGGGGGCTCACACTGGCCAGGATCAGGATCGAGGGGGCTCACAGGATCTGGGGGCTCACACATTGATCAGGACCAGGATCAGGATCAGGGGAGCTCCAGCACTGACCAGGATCACGATCAGGACTGGGGTCTCACACACTGACCAGGATCAGGATTCAGATAGAGGGGCTCACACACTGACCATGATCACACATTGATCAGGATGAGGATTGGGGTCTCACACACTGACCAGGATCAGGATGAGGATTGGGGGCTCACACATTGATCAGGATGAGGATTGGGGTCTCACACACTGACCAGGATCAGGATAAGGATTGGGGGCTCACACATTGATCAGGATGAGGATTGGGGTCTCACACACTGATCAGAATCAGGATAGAGGGGCTTACAGGATTGGGGTCTCACACACTGACATGATCAGGATTGGGGTCTCACACACTGAGCAGTACAAGGACTTTCCTAAGGATTATGGAAAATGGTCCTGGTACTAAGAGAGGGGAGCCTGGATCAGGGGACCTTGGGGCCCAGCAGCATCCAAGGCACCGGGCAGAGGCCAGAAATCCCTTCCCATGGGATTAACCCGACCAAACCGAGCTGCGACCAACATTTATGGCCAGGACCCCCAACCAGTGTGTACAGAGTGCGGCACGGAGCTCACCGGGGACACCACAGCGCCTCAGCTTTGGGACAGAACAACTCTGGCGACAGCAGGGGACAGCCCAGGGCCCCCCACCGCCCCCGCGCCCCCCTCCTCAGCCCTGGGAACCGATAGTAAAGCAGGAAGGCTCTCTACCCCGTATTTACACTGGCGGGATTTGACTCCGTACTGGAAGCGGCACTGCTCGTCGGCATCGTACGCCTGGCCCGGGGCCACCGTGGGGTAGACGAAATCCTGCTTGGGAGGAGCGTTGTTGAGGCACAATCCCATCCCGGAGCTGCGAACCAGAGAGCGGGGTCAGAGCTTGGGATGGCTCTGAGGAGAGAGAGCGTCGGGATCCCATGGATTTGGGTTTGGATGGATTTGGGTTTGCTCCGGGCAAGAGAAGGGGTCTCAAATCCTGGCTCCAGGATGGGAATGTCCCAGTTTCGAGGGGACTCTGGAGGTGTTGATGTGAGGGGTCGTGGAATCCTGGAATATCCTGAGCTGGGAGGGACCCTCAGGGATCATCAATCCCACCCCTGTCCCTGCCCAGACCCCCCAACAACCCCACCCTGTTCATCCCTGGCAGCGCTGTCCAAACGCTCCTGCAGCTCTGGCAGCCTCGGGGCGGACCATTCCTGGGGAGCCTGGCAGTGCCAGCACCCTCTGGGGGGAAGAACCTTTCCCTGAGATCCATCCCAACCCTGACACAGCTCCAGCCATTCCTGGGCTCCTGGCCCTGTTCCCCTGGCAGGTGTGCCCAGCACCCTCAGGTGGCACTGGGTGGGCACAGGGCTGCTCTCCCCAGCGGTGGAGAGAAAAAAACCCAAAAAAAATAACCAAAAAAACCCCTACCAAAAATGTACAAAAAAACCTAGAAAAAAAAATAAAAATCTACAAAAAATCTACAACTGCCATCCAAACCCGATGGGTTCCAGGAAGCACCACCATTCAAACCTGATCCTTTCCAAGAAGTGCTGCCATCCAAACCCGATGGGTTCTGGGAAGTACAGCCACCCAATCCTGATCCTTTCCAGGAAGCTCCACCATCCAAACCCGATGGGTTCTGGGAAGTACAGCCACCCAATCCTGATCCTTTCCAGGAAGCTCCACCATCCAAACCCAGTTGGTTCCAGGAAGTACCGCCATCCAAACCCGATCCTTTCCAGGAAGCGCTGCCATCCAAACCCGATAGGTTGCAGGAAGTGCTGTTGAACCAGATTGGTTGCAGGAAGTGCCTCCAAACCCGATCGGTTCTGGGAAGTGCTGCCAAACCCAATCGGTTGCAGGAAGCGCTGCCAAACCCAATTGTTTCCAGGAAGCACTGCCAGTTCCAGCTCCGTCAGGGCTGATGTCAGGGCGGTAATCAGCCACACAAACACTCAGCTCACCCATTTCCTGTCAAAGGTTTGCTTTTGAAGCGCCCTCTCACACCATTACAGCCCTGCCTTGAGCACAAGAGCTCGACACTGCAGGAAAAATCAGCAGCAGAGAGCCAGCTCCGAGTGCAACTGCCTGGAAAAACGACCCTGTGCCTGAAGCCCTTCCCCCGGGAGTCTGTGTGGGCCGAGGAAGGAAGGAGGGAAGGAATGAACTTTGGAAGAAATTTTTGAATTTTGGAAGGAAGGAATTTTGGAAGGAATTTTTGAATTTTGGAAGGAAGGAATTTTGGAAGGAAGGAATTCAGGAGTTCAAGAAGGAGTTCAGGAAGGAAGGAATTCTGCAAGAAAGGGAGGAATTTCGGAAGGAAGCCTCCTCCCTGCAAGTGCTGGTCTCAAAGCCCCTCACTCAGCCACTCTGAACACTCTCGGGGAATCAGCAGCAGCCCTTTCCCTCTGATGCCTCCTCCAGGTGCCCAATTTCTCCTCCGTTCCCAAATCTGGGAACACATCCCGAGGAAGGCACCTGAGTGCTGCAAACCTGGGGTGTGGGAGAGGAAAAAACATCAGAGAAACATCAGGAGAAGGCACCTGAGTGTGCAGGGCCTCAGAGTCAACTTCCCACCCTCGCATCTCCGGCCAAAACCCGACACCGCTTCAGGATGGACCCCAAGGACAAACCTGCAATGATTTTAACCCTTTTGCTGCAGAATTTGGGGATGGTGAGTCCGTGTCACCACGGCCAAGTCCCCAACAAAAATGCCCTCCCTGAGCTGGCACCGCGTGCGGCCACTGGGAGCAGGAGGGCAGCCAGGGCCAGGGCCAGCAGCTGGGAGAAGCTGAGAGCCCAAAGATAAAGAGCTTTTCCTGCAGGAGCAATGTGCAGCCAGCCCTGGACACAGCACGGGGTGAGAGAGCTGGGGAGCTGCACGAGGAGAAATCACAGGAACTGGGGGAACTGGGGAGCTGTGGAGGGAAATGGTGCAGAATCCCTAACAGCAATAGGGTGAGGGTGTCTGAGAAGCAGGAGCAGCATCGCCAAGCAGAGCTGCAGAACCAGAGGACAGCCAAGGGAAATGAAGGCTGGATATCAGAAAGAAGTTTTTTACAGAAAGAGTGATGAAGCACTGGGATGGTCTGCCTGGGGAGGGGGTGCAGTCACCATCCCTGGCTGTGTTTAACAAACATTCGATGTGGGGCTGATGCCGTGGGTCGGTTGGGGTGTCAGGGCAGGGCTTGGGAGATCTTGAAGGTCTCTGCCAACCCTGGGGATTCTGGGGTTTCCAAGAGGAACATGGCTTCAGGCCAACCCACTGTGCTGAGAGAACAGGCAGGGAAGAGACTCCCTCCTCACCACAATCCGTTACTGCCAAGAAAACTTGGGGGTTCGGCGACAATTCCCACGTGAGTGTCGGTTCTCCAAGTCCAGCTGGAGATTCTCTTGGGCAGCACCAGTGTGGGAAGGTTTGGATGGGATTTGGGAAGGAATTCCTGGCTGGGATGGAACTCCCAGAGCAGCTGTGGCTGCCCCTGGATCCCTGGCAGTGCCCAAGACCGACTGGACACTGGGGCTTGGAGCACTCTGGGACAGGGGAAGGTGGTCCTGGATGGGTTTTGGGGTCTCATCCAACCCAAACCAAACCATTATTCCACGATACCAAGGACATCAAACCTAAAGAGACACAACCATGACAATGCCCTGGGTTTTGTCACCCAGCAGCACGGCCCTAACAGCCCCAATGATGGGCCCCAGTTCTACAATGACACCTTCAGGTGATGATGTCACCCACCCCAAGTTTGCTCCCCCAATTCTCTGTTGTTTCCATATTTTGGGGCTCTGAGGCAGTGGAGTGTCCTTGGATTTCAGGCTCAGAGAGGAATTGTTTTGTGTGAAGATGGGAGAACAGGAGCTTTAGTGCTGTGCACTGGAGAAATACAAGAATACAGATCCATGAAAATATAGAAACTAAAAATCCTAAGGGATCACCAAGATGGGACCAAAAACCCCTTCCCCAGAACAGGCAGCCCTGTGAGGGCCAGGAGGAGCTCAGGTGAGCAGCAATGGCCCCGTTCCCCAGGGCAGGGTGTCCCCGTTACCTGCGGGCCGGGTGTCTGCTCGTCCAGCTGGGGCTGCAGCGTCCCCAGCGCCGCCTGGCTCAGGGTGCCCACGCGGCCAGGCTGTCCCCGCAGCGTCACCGTGATGGTCGTGGGGGCCTTCAGGCCTGCAGGACACACAGCAAGGTGGCCCTGAGACACGGGGGATGTGGGGGCCACCCTCAAAGCAGAGGGGGCTACTCGGAAGCCACCAGCACGTGGTTGTGCCTGAGGCGTGAGAACCTTCTGGAACATTGGGATGCTCCCAAAGCACTTCCCCGCCCTCCCTGCCCCTCACCTGCAGCCTGATTGGAGATCTGGGCCAGCCCAGGGAGGCTGCTGGCCAGCTTGGCCAGCCCCCCGTTGGTCAGCAGCTGGTGGATGGCCGTGGGTTTGCCGCCGGCAGAGGCTCCCAGGGACAGTGAGGTGGCCACGGGGATAGTGCGGACGATGGCGCCGGTGTCCGTGGTGATGGCACCCAGGTTCTGCAGGGCCGTGGGTGCCTTCACAGCCGAGCTCTGCAAGGACAGACACAAACTCTGAGCCCTGCAAGGAAAGCAGAGCAGGGATGGCCACTCTCCCTCTCCAGCCTGAAATCTTTGGGGTTCCCACACTTCCTCCTTGGCCACACACAGGGATGAATTCCCGGAACTTTTATAACGTCTCACTTCAACCTGAAATTCTGACGGGGACAAAAGTGACTTCCCTGAGGTCACCTTGCACTGACACAGGTGTGGGTTTTCCCAGAATGTCATGGAGAACGAGCACCAAGCCCTCTAAATCTGTTCTGTAACAGCAGTTTCACAGAATCACGGAATCCCAAAATGCCAGAATCCCAGAATCTCGGAATCAGACAGTCAGAAAGTCAGAGAGTCACGGAACCCCGGAATCACAGAATCACAAAATCACAGAGTTACAGAGAATTACGGAATCAATCACAGAATCAGAAAGTCATAAAATCCCAGAATCTCAGAATCCCCTGGGTTGGCAGAGACCTTCAAGATCTCCCAGTCCAAGCCCTGCCCTGACACCCCAACCGACCCACGGCATCAGCCCCATATCCAGTGTTTGTTAAACACAGCCAGGGATGGTGACTGCACCCCCTCCCCGGGCAGACCATCCCAGGGCTTCATCGTTCTTGCTGTAAAAAGCTTTCTCCCTGATACCCAACCTCCATTTCCCTTGGCACAGCTCAGGGGAAATCTCTCGTTCTGTGCCCTCTGGTTCCCGACCCCCCTGCTCACAGCCCCTTTCAGGTGGCTGCACACAAACACCACCCCACAGAACCTTTTATTTCCCTTCAGGGAGCACCGAGGCTGCCTCTCATCGCTCCTGGTGCTCAGGACAGCCCCAGGTCCCTCTGCCTCCCAAAGTCCCTGACCTGCACGGGTGAGGCAGCAGCAGCCACGCCGGCGGGGAGGCTCGAGGACTTGGTGCCGATGTCCTGCAGGCTGAAGCTCAGCCCCTGGAGCAGGCTGCTGGCAGAGGCTGCTCCTGAAAGAGCCAGGGAAGGGAAAAATCAGGGAGGATTCACCAGAGTGGAATGTCAGGTGTGTGAAGGTGTTCTTCAATGAGCCTGAGGCTGCTGGTGATTGAAACATGGATTCTGGTTTAGGGTTTTTTATATGTAAAGTAGCTTTGTATTTTATAAGAATTTAGATAATAAACATTTTATTTATATATTCATGTAATATATATTATATATATACTATGCAAAATTAATAAGATAAATATATACAATATTATATTATCTTTATATATATACATCTTAAAATATACATATTATGCATATATATATATATAATATATATGTAATATACATATTATATATAGTACAATATACAATAATATAAAATACAATATTATTTATCTTTTATATAGAAATATAAAATATAATAAATATAATACAATATTTATTATCTTTATGTATTCTAGATCTACTTTATATATTTGATTGATATAACATACAATATAATATTATATGATATATTATATAAATACACATATATAAATATATATAATATATATTTAAATTTATTAGATAGAATTAGTTTTTATTTGTATATAATGTATAGAATAAGCCGTTTGTTCTTCCTCTGTTCCCTTTTTCATTCCTTCTCTGTTCTTTTCCCATGGCTTTCAGTTCCCTGTGAATTGATTTTCTTGTGTCTAATTGTAACTATTCTCCCAGGACATTACCAGGGATGCTCCCACAGCACATTTTACTTATAATTATTAATTTAAAGAAAAAAAAAAAAAAAAAAGTTCCTGGAAACCCAAGTCTTCAAAGCTGCCAGAACATCAAGCCTTCCAAATGGCTGTGGGTTTGTGTCATCGTCATAAAAACGACACAATTGACAGGTCAGAGGGTGGGTTTGGTGTCTCATTTCATAAATTGACAATTTTAGGGTCACCCAACAGCGATACCCTCCAAACCCTGCCCCAGCCAGACCTCCAGCAACAAGGGTTTGGAGGAAGGGGGATCCACCAAACCCCGTGAACTCACTGAGCCTTTCCCCTGCTGAGCAGATGAGGGCAGGGCAGGTACCTGTGAGGCCAGTGACGGGCTGGGCCTGCAGGCCATGGCTACTGCTGGCCACCAGCCGGCTCTGCAGGGCCTGGAAAGCACTGGGGGCTGAGCTGCTGGGGATCCCGGCTGGAGCTGGACTCAGAGAGGCCTCTGCTGCTGGACTCAGCCTGAAACACAGAATCAGAGTCACAGGATCAATGTCACAGGATCAATGTCACAGGATCAATGTCACAGGATCAATGTCACAGGATCAATCACAGACTCACAGGATCAATCCCAGGATCAATCACAGCGTCATGGAATCAATCACAGAATCAATCACAGGATCAATCCAGGAAACACAGAATCCATCCCAAAATCCATCTCAGGATCACAGCATCAATCACAGGATCACAGAGTCAAGAATCATAGAATCAAATCACAGAGTCACAGAATCCGTCACAAAATCAATCACACAGTCTCAGAATCCCCAGGGTTGGCAGAGACCTTCAAGATCTCCCAGTCCAAGCCCTGCCCTGACACCCCAACCGACCCACGGCATCAGCCCCACATGCAATGTTTGTTAAACACAGCCAGGGATGGTGACTGCAGCCCCTCCCCGGGCAGACCATCCCAGGGCTTCATCGTTCTCGCTGTAAAAAGCTTTTTCCCGATACCCAACCTCCATTTCCCTTGGCACAGCTTAGGGGAAATCTCTCATTCTGTGCCCTCTGGTTCTGCAGCTCTGCCTGGAAAGAGCCCGACCCCCCTGCCCACAGCTCCTTTCAGGAATTTTCAGAGAGCAGTGAGGTCACTCTGAGTGTCCTTTTGTCCAGGCTGAGCACCCCTCAGCTGTTCCTCACAGGGTTTGTGTTCCCAGCCCCTCCCCAGCCCCGCTGCCTCCTCTGGACACGCTCCAGCCCCTCAATGTCCTTCCCAAACTAAGGGGCCAGAACTGGACACAGCACTCGAGGTGTGGCCTCAGCAGTGCCCAGTACAGGAGTAAAGGGCGAGAATGACCTCCCTGCTCCTGCTGACCACACCATTCCTGATCCAGGCCAGGTGCCATGGGCCTTTTTGGCCACCAAGGCACCCTGCTGGCTCATGTTCAGTCGGCTGTCTGAAGGCCAAGGGAGAGACCCCAGTGAGGGATAAAACTGCCCAGAGCAAGGAGGGACAGCTGTGACAGCGAGCTGGCACTGCCCCGAGCAAGGGAGAGACCCCAGTGAGGGACAAAACTGCCCAGGGTGGGCAGGGACAGCTGTGACAGCGAGCTGGCACTGCCCCGAGCAAGGGAGAGACCCCAGTGAGGGATACAACTGCCCAGGGTGGGCAGGGACAGCTGTGACAGCGAGCTGGCACTGCCCCGAGCAAGGGAGAGACCCCTGTGCAGGATAAAACTGCCCAGGGTGGGCAGGGACAGCTGTGACAGCGAGCTGGCATGGCCCTGAGGAAGCAGCACTCCGGGAGGAGGGAGCAGAGTGACAGAACCCAAAGCCAGAGAATCACAGGATTGGCACAGCTGGAAAATGCATCCAAAATCATCAATTCCAAGAGAAGTTTCCAGGACAGCAGCCAAGACAAGAATCATCAAAATGGACACATTTCCAAACCTGAAGAGGGTTTGTTACACGTGCACCTCTCCCTGGGTTGACATCGACCCTGCAGGGGTGCTTTCCCTGTTTAAAACTTACTTTTAATTTTAAAACCAGAAATTCCTCTTCCTTTCCTGTCCCAAATGACAGAATCCTGGAATGGTTTGGGTTGGAAGGGGCCTTAAAGCCCATCCAGTGGCACCCTTGTCATGGGCAGGGATATCTCCCACTGTCCCAGGGTGCTCCAAGCCCTGTCCAACACTTCCAGGGATGGGGCAGCCACAGGGAATGAGGTCAGAGTGCAGTGCCCCAAAGCCTGATTTGAATTATGAAGTTAAAAAAGGTGCCAACACGAGGTTTATTGACCAAAAGAAATCTCTTTCAAGCCCTTCTTGAGCTGATCTGAGGCTTCTTTCCCTGCCTTTGTAATGAACACGTTTGACTGTCAGAGGGAACGAAGGGAAGGATTAAAGACAGAATTTCTGCCCAAGCCACCAGGGTCATTCCAAAGGCAGAGATAAGTGAGCCTGAGTTTGGGAAAACACATCAAACACAACCCACAGCCACAATACCTTCCACTCCTCCCACTCCTGCCACTCCCAGGCTCGAGTCCCAGCTGGCACAGAGTGTTCAGCAGTCCCAGAAAATTCCGGTGAGATGCAAGACACCAGAAAGCTCCACGTGCAGGGACGGCCCTGTGGTGGCGTTTGCCTGTCAAAAAGACCCCCAAAAAAACCCCAAAATGCCAAATTCCCACTCACTTGGGGGTGGAGAGCAGGCCCGACAGCTCCTTTGCACTGGACACGGACTGGCTGACGGGCAGCGGCTTCCCGGAGACAACTGCAAAACAAAAAAGGAGAATCCTCAGTTTCTCTGTCCCACAAATCTTTGGGGATTCTGCAGGGATCCCCCTCTCTCCAAGTACCCACAGGCAAGGCCAGGGGTTCATCCAGCTCTCAGAAATGAATTCTTCTCCGGGAATCACAGCCCGAGGCACCGCGCCGGACACCAGGAGGGTGAAAATCCAATTAAAACACGCGTGGGATTACGGCAGCCAAAAGTGAAGGAATCACCTTCCAAAACCCTGAAGGAATCTCAGGCCCTTGCCACCAAATACAAATTTCCTAAAGATTCTCTCCACTCATCCCCTCCTGTTCCATTACTGCCTCAACAGATTTCTGGTTGATTTTGTAAGGATTCTTTAATTAAAGACACTTTACAAAATACACAGGGATGCGACGAGTCACGGTTATTTGTTTATTGCAGCATTTTGGGATAGAACTGCATTCCTTTCTTGTGCATTCCTCCTGCTCACACCCGGTAAAAGAGAGGGAATTCTCATTTGGGTTTCATGTTTACTTCTGCAAGTCATTTCCTTTCTGTGAAAAGAAGTAAAGTTTGGAAAATTAAAAAAAAAAATTAAAAAATAAAAAACAAAAAGAAGTTCCCAGGAACCCAAGGTTTTCAAAACTGCCAGAAAATCAAGCGCAACCTTCCAAAAGGATGTGGGTTTGTGTCTTTTCACAGCTCAGAACAGCTGTTCAGCTGGCACAGAGGTGCTTGGAAAGGAGCAGAGTTATTTCTCAGCTTTGAAAGCCTCGGATTTCCGGGCAGAACGGAGCCGCTGACCTTTGGTTGCACACCCAGGGAATGTTTTATGGAGTTGTGGCATGAGGAAGATGCTCCAGACAAGGCACCATCCTTAGGGACAGCAGGCAGAGCTTTTGGCCTCTCCTGCAGAGGCTCAGGGAAGAACATGGAGCCCATCAGCTCTTCTTGGCTGTTTTTCTGCGATGCAGAGGCGGGATGGGAGCCGGGATTGGTCTGGATGGGAACCCAAGGTGTGCTGTGCCAGCATCCAGGCCCCATCCATGGGGATCAGCAGAGTGGGCAGCTCTGCTGGGTCAGGGGTTCTGAGCACACACAGCTCCTCCAGAGGGAGGGAGGGAGCAACAGAGCCGGGATCCCTCGAGCAGGAGCAGGTTCCAGGCGGGACGAGCGGAACCGGAGATGCTCCCACCCTGCATGGAGCAAGGGGTCCAGCAGGACCAACAGCCTGCTCCTGCAGCTGCTCCGGGACCAGAGGGAGATGTGGGACCAGGGGAGGTGTAGGACCAGAGAGGTGTGGGACCAGAGACAGGTGTGGGATCACAGGGAGACTGTAGGACCATAAAGAGGTGTGGGACCAGAGAGAGGTGTGGGACCAGAGAGAGGTGTGGGACCAGAGAGAGGTGTGGGACCAGAGAGAGGTGTGGGACCAGAGAGAGGTGTGGGACCAGAGGCAGGTGCAGAATCACAGGGAGTTGTGGGACCAGAGAAAGATGTGGGATCAGAAAAAGGTGTGGGATCAGAGTTGGGTGTATGATCACAGGGAGGTGCAGGATCACAGGGAGGTGCAGGATCACAGGGAGGTGCAGGATCCACCATCCATTTCCAGGCTGTGGCCAAGCGTTCCACCACAGAAAATGCGCTCCCACCAAGACCCGCAAGCCACACTGCCCCAGCCATCACAACCACAGCTCCCTGCAAAACCAAGGGACACCTGACCCACAGCCTCCTCCAGAACTGAGGGATCCCTGATCCAGAGCTCCCTCCAGAACCAAGGGATCCCCAACCCACAGCTCATTCCAGAACTGAGGGGCACCTGACCCACAGCTCCCTGCAGAACCGAGGGATCTCTGGCCCGCAGCTCCCTCCCACAGCCTCCTCCCTGCAGCTGCCTGCTCCAGAACTGAGGAAACCCTGGCCCGCAGCTCCCTCCAGCACGAGGAATTCCTAACCCGCAGCTCCCTCCCCGCCCCGCAGCGCCCCGAGGGCGGCTCTGGGCACAGCCAGGGCCCCATTCTGGGGTGACACGGCAGCTGTGCGCTCAGGACTCACTTTCTGCCTGGGTGCCGAGGGCTGCTCCGCTGCCCACGCCCGCAGCATCTCCGTGGGAGACAATGGTCACCTTGATTTTGGCTCGTTTGGAGGCTTTGGCGCACGGGGTCGGGCTGGGGCTCTGGTGCCTCTTCAGCTGCACGCGCACATCGTCTTTGTCAGCCCCTTCCGAGTGCTCTGAGGACACTGGAACTGGGGGACACAGAAGGAGCTTTTTGAGCCCCCGTGTGTGCTGGGAAGGGAACATGCCCATGCACAGCGCCCTCCATGCCAGCCTGCCCAGCTCCCGTGCACAGGAACTCACTCTGCTCTCCTACACTGGCCCCTGTGCCAGGCTGAGATCCCAGGAACTGCCTTGAGCTGCTCCCAAAGCGGGGTGGGATGGAAGGGAAGAGAAAGGGCTGTGGGCTGTGATGCCACATCTCCACACAGAGGGAATATTTTCTATATTCTCCACAAATATGGAGATTTTCATCTCAAAATCCTGGCATCAGGCTCCTCCAGCAGCCCTGATCTCAGGGGAGGGGAAAAGGTGCAGATTAGCAGGCCCAGAGGATCAGAGCTCAGCTCCAACACAGCCCCAGCAGCCCTGCCACGGCTCCTGCCTGGCGCTCCCGGAGCTGGGTGGGTTCTGAGACGCACCAAGAGAAACAGAAAGGGCTGCAGCAAAGCAAAGCCCCCCAAACCATACACTGGGAAGGACTGGGACAGAAGAACCCTGAACTCAGAGCTGTCCTCTGCTCAGTGTCTCACTGTGCTGCCATGTCCCCAATCTGTCACACCCACATGTCCCCTCCATTTGTCACACCTGACCCCAAAGGCCAGGTTTCCCGAGGCCAGAGCCATCAGGAATGGCACAGAGGAGCCACAAGGGTTCCAGGGATCAAGGAACATTTTAAACCAGGGACATGGCTGTGAGCTGCCAGACCCTGCCCACCCACACATCTGCCACCACTGGTAAACAAGCACCCAGGTCCAGCCTGAATCCTGAGAATTTCCTCTTTCCTGGGCATCTGAGCCACATATTCAACAGCTCAGAGGCCAAGATGTACCTCCCTTCTTATTTAGAAACATCTGGATAGAGATAACTGATCTAAAATCAATACAAATCAGCACATCTCTGTGTATGTGCTCATATTTACACGCTGTGTGTCACCAACACCCCTTGAGCTGTGAGGGCAGGACAAGGCTGCAGCCAAATGCCCAAATTTCAGGCCACTCCCAGCATTTTGGGGCCGCTCTGATCCCCAGGACAGGTGCCCAGCTCGCTGTCCCACTCTGTCACCTTGAGCCTGCACTCCTCATGCAACGTTGCCAACATGCACCATCCAAATGAGAGCAGCACCCCAGGGCCACCAGGCAGGACAGCGAGTGACACCCCAGGGTCACCAGACAGGCAGGACAGCAAGAGTGGCACCCCAGGGTCACCAGGCAGGACAGGGAGTGACACCCCAGGGTCACCAGGCAAGCAGGACAGTGGGTGACACCCCAGGGTCACCAGGCAGGCAGGACAGCGGGTGACACCCCAGGGCCACCAGGCAGGCAGGACAGTGGGTGACACCCCAGGGTGACCAGGCAGGACAGTGAGTGACACCCCAGGGTCACCAGACAAGCAGGACAGCGGGTGGCACATGCAGAGCGTGTCACTCAAAGCACCAGCAAGCAACGAGCCAATGTCCCTGTGTGTCCCCTCCTGCCCCTGCCCGTGCCAGGAAGGGCTGGCTGTGCGTTCCCAAGGAACATCCCTTTCCTTGTGGAATTGAAAACACCGATTTTTTTCTCTAAATGTTACAGAATCCATTTTCCATCAATTCATGATGTACTCTGTGTTTTAGATTTAGAGGGAAAAACTCCAATCCCGCTCTCAAATCAGCACAGGCTCCCTATCTCACACATGTGCATCCATTCCTTGTAGAACTGAAATTTTTTCCCCTAAATGTTACAGAAGCCATTATTTTCCATCAATTCAGGATAGAACCTGATGGACTCTGTGCTTTAGATTTAGAGAGGAAAACTCCAATCCCATTCCCAAATCAGCACAGGCTCCACCCCAGCTTCCTATCTCACACCTGAGGCAACCCAGCGCAGTAATTCTTAATTAGTTTTGTTGTTAATTAGCTTTGGCTGCTGTGAACAGGCCAGGCTGGGGCCAGGCTCTCCACATGCCCTGCAGGGTCTGGGTGTGCTCCCTGCCCTCAGGGCACAGCTCCAGGGATCAAGGAACACTGAAACCAGGCTGAGGAGGAACAGGAACCTTGGAGAGGAACCCGGGGCAGTGGCTGGCTCAGGAGCTGGCTGTAGGGTTAAAGGGAGAACATTCCAGAGCAGCTCTTGGAGCCAGGGCTACCCCGAAAGAGAAGGGACAGCAACAGCTCCAGTGACATCACTGCAGCCTCCCAAAGCCTCTGTTTGCTTCTTTCCTCCTTCTCCTGATCCCTCCAGATCCACAGTGATTCGTTCATGGTGCCAAAACACATCTGGGGACAGCCTGGGCCTCACCCTCTGTCCCCAACCCTCAGAGCACAGCATTCAGCTCTGCGTGTGCTCAGTGTCACCTGGGCCACACAGTGTCCCTGTCCCTGATCCCGGAGCCATCCCCGTCCCTGATCCCAAAGCCATCCCTCTGTCCCTGACGCATCATCTCCTTCCCAAAGCCATCTCTCTGTCCCTGACCCCAAAGCCATCCCTGACTCTCTGCTCTCCCCTAACTCCCTGAGGCCAGGCAGAGCTGCCCCACGTGTCCTTTCCGAGTCCCCTGACTGTCCCTCACTCCTGTCCCGCGTGTCTGGGATGCTCCAACACCACCCGTGGTCCATCACACTGCTGTCCACATCCCCTGCTCCCCCCAGCACAGGAAGGGTTAAACTCGTGTCCAGCAGAGCAAATCTGAGTAAAACTTCCCAATATTTATCCACTGGGAACGGGGTAGGGCTGGGGAACAGGCCGAGCAAAGGGGGCCCTCGGCTTCAGCTTTAAACACAGCAGAGAGAAAGCAAAAAGCAGGGGGACAAGGGGACACATCCCCAAAGCAGGGGGACAAGGGACACGGGGCCACATCCCAGAGAGGGGGACAAGGGGACACGGGGGCCACATTCCCAGAGAGGGGGACAAGGGGACACGGGGGCCACACCCCAAAACAGGGGGACATGGGGCCACATTCCTGAAGCAGGGGGACATGGGGGCCACATCCCCAAAGGAGGGGGACAAGGGGACACGGGGGTCACACCCCCAAAACAGGGGGACACGGGGGCCACATCCCCAAAGGAGGGGGACACGGGGGCCACATCCCCAAAGCAGGGGGATGAGGGGACACAGGGGCCACATCCCCAAATGCAAGGGAAGAGGAAGATGATGGAGGAAGGCAGCAGAGACAGAGAGGAGGAGGCAGACAGGGACAGAGACAGCGAGAAGTGAGGAGATACTCACCAAAGAGACATGAAGAGGTGCCAGGAGGAAGAGCTTTCCTCACCAGCATGTTTTGTTTCAGAAAAGCAGCAAACTGAGCTGAAATGAATCAGAGAGAATTACAGAATCACAGCCTGGCTTTGCAGGGGACAGGGGCTCTGCAGGGGACAGGGGCTCCAGGGACAACACTGCAACCCCCGGCCAGAGAGCTGGGAGCGGGCAGAGCTCCGGACACGGATCCAGCACAGGGAACAACGGAGAAGCAGCACCTCCACTGCTGATCACAGCTTTGGGAGGACACAGCCCAACCAAGAGCCCTCTCTGCTCTGGTGGCTCGGCAAGGAGAGCAGGTGGACACTGAGCCAGCACTGCCCTGAGCAGCTCCAGGCAGGAATTGCCACAGCATTGCCACCAAAGCCAGGCAGCTGCACCACAGAGCCTCCTCCTGCCACCTCTGCCGCCTGGGAACTGCTCCCCTCAGCTACAGCAACAGGAACACAGTGCTTCAGTGCCTGCTCCGGGGAATTCAGGGAGATCCCAGCTCCAGCTTCACCTTGGAGTCTGGCCCTGAGTCAGGATGGATGGGGAGGGTCACTGCTGCAGGTGACACCACCAGCCTGGCCAGGGTCACTGCTGCAGGTGACACCATCCTGCTGCAAATGACACCATCCACCCTGGCCAGGGTTATTGCTGCAGGTGACACCACCTAGCCTGTCCCTGAGCAAAGCAAAAGGAGGGAGGATGCAGAACTCTCCCCCAGGTGCTGCTGATGTTTGCCAGAAGGGATCCTCAGCCACAAAACCACTCCCTGCCCTCACAGAGCTCACCACCACATGGAAGGTTTTTGATCAGCCTCAAATAGGACACAAAACCCCACAGCTCGAGCTGGTTTCTCATCCAGAGCTGGTTTCTCATCCAGAGCTGGTTTTCCAGAGGCCACTTGCTGCAAGATGGTTCTGTAATTCCCCAAATTCCACAGTTCCCACCTCAATCCCATCTCCTGAGCTCCTTCAGCGTCCCCCCAGGCAGCCTGGAAGGAGAAATCGGCCCAGGGACCCCAAAAGGATCAGAGCATGGCTACAGGGGGTGTGGTCAGTCAGAGAGAAAATCCTTCCCGCTCCCAACAGCACAAAGGCTCCACAAGATGCACAAACACCGTTTCCAACCTCATTCCAACCCTCCACGAGCTGTGACAGGGGGTGAAAGCTGCACAGAGAGCTTGGAATTCAACACAGGACTCGGAAGATAAAACCCTTGTTAGAGGTTAGGATTTTTTTTCTTTGTTTTTCATCTTGGAGAATTTCTTCTCTATTTCATTGCTGAGACACAATAATGGGTGAGTCACTCTGACCATAACTACATCAAAAGAGATGTGTGACAGCCCAGAGAAAGCTGTCACTGGCTTTGTAGTTGAGTTAGTTATCATTATTATTATTTTTATACAGCATTATTATATATTTATATATTAATAATAATAAATACTATTACTATTATATTTACATTATACTATCATTATAGTATTAACTACTGTTATTATTATATTCATTAATATCTTACATTATATTATATAATAATTGTCATACTTATATTATTATCACAATTTATATTAGTATTATAATATTATTAACTATCATCCATTATTAAATTATATTTACATAGTATCATATTATATATAATACATTACATTAATATTTCAATGACATTGTATTATTATAGTCTTATAACTATCATTTATTATCTTATACTCATTATATTAATTCATATATTTATATCTATTTAGTATTATGTATTATATAATGTATTTATATTATTACAATATTATAGTATTATATTATTATAGCATTATTACTATCCATTATTATTCTATTTATCATATTATGTATTTATATATTTATATACTGTATATTAAATTTATTATTACATCTATTATGTATATTATATTATACATTTTAAATAGTATTATACTGATTATATATTATTATATTATATTTATAGCATTTAACTGTCACTTATTTATATATAAATTTATTATACTATATATTATATAATACATTATTTTTATTATCATCATTATATAGCATTATTAGCTATCATTGTTATCATTTATTTCCCTTGTTACACAAACCAGTAAAAACCGTTATTCCCTTTTTCCCATATCTTTGCCTTAAAGCCCTGTAATTTCAAAGCTACAATAATTCAAAGAAAGAAAATAAAAACCCACATTCACCACTACAAAGTCGCTGCCTTCATTAACAAACACCTGTTTTTCAAACCATAACCCCGGGCAGATGCAGGCAGAGAAGGAGCCCAGTGCAGCTGTGGGAGGGTGGGGAGCTGCAGGAGTTACCTTGTGCCTGTTTGTGGCTCAGGACAGTGTCCGTCCTGGGCACCGGCCGCTTCAGCAGCTGTGTGGGGCCTGCGGGGCTGGGCTTGGCCAGGGACAGCGCTGCCACCTTGCTCTTGGGGCTGGACGTGGGGCTGCTGGACACGCTGGACAGGTCCTGCTGGGAGAGAGGGACACGTCAGTGCTGTGGTGTGGACAGGTCCTGCTGGGAGAGAGGGACACGTTAATGCTGTGGTGTTGGGGCTGCTGGACACGCTGGACAGGTCCTGCTGGGAGAGAGGGACACGTTAATGCTGTGGTGTTGGTGCTGCTGGACACGCTGGACAGGTCCTGCTGGGAGAGAGGGACATGTTAATGCAATGGTGTTGGTGCTGCTGGACACGCTGGACAGGTCCTGCTGGGAGAGAGGGACACGTTAATGCTGTGGTGTTGGTGCTGCTGGACACGCTGGACATGTCCTGCTGGGAGAGAGGGACGTGTCAGTGCTGTGGTGTTGGGACTGCTGGACATGCTGGACACGCTGGACAGGTCCTGCTGGGAGAGAGGGCCACATCAATGCCATGCTCTTGGGGCTGCTGGACACGCTGGACAGGTCCTGCTGGGAGAGAGGGACACGTCAGTGCCATGGTGTTGGGGCTGCTGGACACGCTGGACAGGTCCTGCTGGCACAGAGGGACACTTTAATGCCATGTCCCCGAGCAGCAGGCACTCTGTGTGGAGCAGGCCTGTGGCTCAAGGTGCCTTTTCCCCACCGTGAAAACCCTGGAATTTTAAAGGCTGGAAATACCTTTGAGATCATCAAGTCCCATTATCGACATCACGGTCACCCCAACCCATGCCCCCAGGTGCCACATCCACGTGTTTTTCAAACACTCCATGGCTGGTGACTCCACCCCTGCCTCGTGCAGCCTGTTCCAATGCCTTACAACCCTTCCCTAAAATTACAAAATAATTTTCCCTAAAATCTCATCTAAAGTTTCCCTGGCACAACCTGAGACCAATTCCCCGCAGTCTCCTCTCACATCTCTCTCCCTGATGCCCAATGATTTTTGCCTTTCCTTTTTATTCCTATAGATTTCCTTTATATTTTCATACATGTAATACACATACATAAATATATGTACGTATATATGTATACATATTTTTTCCTATATATATTCCTAAATATATGTATTTCCTATTTTTCCCTTTATTCCTATCTATTCCCCTTTATTCCTATCTATTCCCCTTTATTCCTATCTATTCCCCTTTATTCCTATATATTCCCCTTTTATTCCTACATATTCCCCTTTTATTCCTACATATTCCCCTTTTATTCCTACATATTCCCCTATATATATAAAACTATATATATATATGCAAAGTATAATATGTATAAACTATAAAAACTATAAAATCATATCTATAAAGAAACAATAAAATCTATAAGACTTGTATCCATGCCATACACAGGTGTTCATTTTTCTATCAAGTTGTGCACCTGGGATCCCAAATACCAAAATTAAACCCTTTTTATCCTGTTAACCGTGTCATTATTGAAAATGTCAAGGCACCTTCCCAACACCCAGCACAGCTCTCCCCACAGATTCCAGCAGCACAAAAGCCTCTCTTGACACAATTATTCCAGTATTTTCAATTCCCACAATACAAATTCCAGCCAGAATTATCCCAGGAAGAGCTCCCACCTCAGAGCCCGAGGGCGAGGCCGGCACTTTGGCTGCGGGCGAGGCGGGTCTGCTGCTCCTCTCGGGCAGCTCGAAGGACAGGTCCCTCCTGCTGGAGTCACGGGGCTTCTTCTTCTTCTCAGCATCCAGGTCACGGGGCTCGGAGCCCGAGTGGCTCTCGGCTCGGGTCAGCACCCCAGTCAGGAAATCTGCAATCTCATCCTGGGGATTTTGGGATAAACAGTGGGATTGAGTGGAGTGGAGCTCTCTGAGCAACGGATCTCCACAGCTCAAAGCAAAGGAACAAAGGATTCCCCAGTGGATTAGCCTATGGGAGTTTGATACTCCACAAGAAATCCCTAAAACCTCACAGAATGAGTCTGCAATCTCATCCTGGGAATTTTGGGATAAAGAGTGGGATTGAGTGGTGTGGAGCTCTCTGAGCAACGGATCTTCACAGCTCGAAGCAAGGAAAAGGATTCCCCAGGGGATATGTGGGTTTGACATCCCGTAGGAAATCCCTAAAACTTCACAGAATGAGTCTGCAATCTCACCCTGGGAATTTTGGGATAAAGAGGGGGATTGAGGGTTGCACAGCCCTCTAAACAACAGATCTCCACAGCTTAAAGCAAAGCAATGAAGGATTCCCCAGGGTTACATGGATAAGGCTCTGTGGGTTCAAAATTCTGCAGAAAATCCCTAAAACCTCACAGACAGAATTTGGATTTCTCAGTAAAGCTCACAAATCACTGATTTAGGACAAGATGTGGGAAAGAAACACAATGGCTTCTCCTAAAATGGTGCTGTGTCCCCAGGCAGAGAGCGTTGGGACACTCAGGGCACTGCTCCTTGTTTAAGGTGCATCTCCAGGAGTCTCCCATCTCTGCTCCCTCCCAAATCCCCCTCAGAAGATTCCCTCTGATCCCTTAGGATTTTTAGTTTCTCTATTTCCATATATCTGTATTCTTGTACTTCTCCAGTGCACAGCACTAAAGCTCCTGTTCTCCCATCTTCACACAAAACAATTCCTCTCTGAGCCTGAAATCCAAGGACACTTCACTGCCTCAGAGCCCCAAAATATGAAAACAACAGAGAATTGGGGGAGCAAGCTTGGGCTGGGTGACATCATCACCTGAAGGTGTCATTGCAGAATTGGGGCCCGATGTGTTCATGAGACAGAACTGATAAAAGGGGAAGATCTCGTGACTTGGGGTCCATTTTGGGTGCAGCCTCAGGAGGAGGCTCTGTCTGCCCTCAATGTACCAGCAGGCCTGGATTAAATTTATCTGCTTTATTCTCTTCACTTTGTCTGGCCTCTGTTTCAGGTGAGCCCTGTTTTAGGCATTGCCTCCAATCCAACCAACCCAACCTGTGGGCGCTGAGACATTTCAGCACAGATTTTTTCCTCTTTTGAGGCACAAAGGGAAGGTTCCTGTGGTTACCTGGATACACCTGTCCACCATACTCTGGGTCAGGCCTTCTGCCTTCTTTTTGGCTTTGCTTATCCTGGGGGAAAAAAGAACCAAACCAGGTGGAAATCAACTCTTTTACATATAAACATTCCCATCATTCTTCACCCAGGAGTGAGGTCTGAGCAATGCAAGGTCACTCCCTTGCCCAGTTACGCACTGAGTAAGAGCCAGCTCCCAACCCTAGAGCATCAAGCACTGCAAAGATGAGGTTGATCCCTCACAAGTGCTGAATGACCAACTCTGATAAGGAAAAAGATCCTTTCTGGGCCTCCTCAAAGCACTTTGCAAAGCCAACCTGACATTTCACAGCTCTGTCTTTACACCCAGTGTTGGAGTTTTCCTGTTTCTTCCTTTCCTCTCCATTACTCCTTTTCATTACTAGAGACTTTGTGACTGCTGTGATGCTCAAAAACCTCATCTGTACTGCTGGGTCCAGCCTTAAATCAGGCCCAGCCCTAAATCAGACCCATTCCCACACACACCTTGTTCAGGTTTTTCCTGCAGTTATTCCCAAAACCCTCCAGTGTGGAATATTGTAATGTTTCCACCTTGTTTGAGTCCCAAACCCAGGGTGTGATGTACCCAGCACGCCCAGATGTTGCCCAGAACACCTGGGAAGAGAAAATTCCCATGGCAGAGCCTCACCTGAGGTTGTCATCTGCTCCTCCCACCACCACCAGGCTGTTGTCCGCCCGGATCTTCTCCCGGAAATCCTCCATGGCCTCGATGTTGCACTGCAGAGAGTTCTGCCCGATGACAAAGAGCACGGGGGTCTTCATCTCCAGGAGGGGGTCATCCACATCCTGCAGGAGAAGGGGGGTTGGAGTCTGGAAGGGCTGAGCCAGGATGGAGCTGAAATCTGGGAATGAGGGTGAGGAAGGAGCTGAAATCCCCAGATGAGGCTGAGGAAGGGGCTAAAACCCTGGGATGAGGGTGAGGAAGGGGCTGAAATCCCAGGATGAGGGTGAGCAAGGGACTGAAATCCTGAGATGAGGGTGAGGAAGGAGTTGAAATCCCAGGATGAGGCTGAGGAAGGGGCTGAAATCCCGGGATGGGGGTGTGGAAGGAGCTGAAATCCTGGGATGATGAGGAAGGGGCTGAAATCCTGGGATGAGGGGCGAAGAAGGAGCTGAAATCCTGGGATGCGGGTGAGGAAGAACCAACAGTGAAGCTTCCAGGTGTGAGTCCCAATGGAATTCACTGAGGCCAGAAGGAAACCCTGCTCAAGCTGCAGTGTGCACAGGAAATGCCTTCCAGGTGGAATTGCAGCACCCTGGGAATGAGCCCCTTCATCAGCATCACCGACCATCCCCTGGCTGAGTCACACACGGCTCAAATGGGAGAAATTTGGGTAAATTACACTGCTAATGAGGGAACCAGAATATGGGAAAAGAGAGACCAGGACACGATTAATGAGGGAGCTGGGGCATGGATAAGGAGGGAGCCACGACATGGTTAATGAGGGAGCCAGGACATGGGAAAAGAGGGACCAGGACACAGTTAATGAGAGAGCCAGGACATGGACAGTGAGTGACCCTGGACATGGATAAGGAAGGAGCAGGACACGGATAAGGAGGGACTCAGGACATGGATAATGAGGAATCCAGAACAAGGATAAGAAAGGTCTCAAAACGGGTAAGAAAGGTCCCAGGCCACAGAAAACGAGGGAGCTGGGCCATGGATACCGAGGGAACCGGGTGCAAGACCCCAGGAGGGAGCTGCAAAAACACCTCACAGCAGAGACAAACCAACACAGCACTCCTCACAGCAGCTACTGCACCAAGAATCACAGCAGGAATGCATCTGTCCCTCCTCTGAAAGCAACACCTTTAAACAAAAATCACACACACATCCTCCCAAAATTATCACTGGACTCCCAAGAGCAATTCCATGAAACAACACAGGGAGACTTAAAGACAAGCAGAGCTCTTCCAACAGCTCCATCTGGTCCTTACCCCTCTGGGGCCATCCACGGTGAGCAGGGGGAAGCCAAGGCACACAACAGCAGTGACATATTCCATCACTGAAACCTGGGCAGGGAGAACAGCAGTCAGCATTCCCAGAGCCCGGCACAGCCTGGCAATGAAGGCTGCTTTGCCAGGCTCCTGCCAGGCACAGAAACACCTCAAGAGCAACAGCTTGCTGATTAAAAGAATGATTGAAAAACACTGAATTACTCAAACTGCAAAGGGTCCACGACCACAGCGACCTTGGAAAGAGCACAGGGACAAAGAAAATCCCAGCAGACTAAAAATCCATTCAAATCCAGCACTGACCTGAGGCTGCCAAGTGGGCTCTGGGAGAATCACAGAACCCTGGAATGGTTTGGGCTGGAGGACTTTGGAGCCCATCCCATTCCACCCCCTGCCATGGCAGGGACTCCTTCCACTGTCCCGGGGTGCTCCAGCCTGGCCTTGGGCCCTCCCAGGGTTCCAGGAGCAGCCACAGCTGCTCTGGGCATTCCATCCCAGCCTCTCCCCACCCAAAAAGGGAAAATGCCTTCCCAAAATCCCATCTGAGCCAATCCATGGAATCCTGGAATGGTCAAGGTTGGAGTGACCTCAAAGCCCATCCAGTGCCACCTCGGGCAGGGACACTTTCCATGGACCAAGGTGCTCCAGCCTGGCCTGGGACATTGCCAGGCATCCAGGGGCAGCCACAGCTGCTCTGGGAATTCCATCCCAGCCCCTCCCGACCCTCCCAGACAGGAATTCCTTCCCAAAATCCCATTTCAATCCCCCTTTCCCCGTGTGACCCCATTCCCTGTGTCCTGTCCCTCCATCCCTTGTCCCCAGTCCCTCTCCAGCTCTCCTGGAGCCCCTCCAGGCCCTGCCAGGGGCTCTAAGCTCTCCCCGGCCCCTTCCCTTCTCCAGCTGAGCCCCCCCAGCTCTCCCAGCCCAGCTCCAGAGGGGCTCCAGCCCTGCAGCAGCTCCATGCTCCCCTCTGGACCTGCTCTAACTGATTCCCATCCTTCCTGTGCTCCTCTGAGGCTGCAGAGGACTCGGGCACTCACGTGACAGGCCACCAAGGCACCCGTGTTCCACCCGATCAGGATGATCTGCTTGTGAGAGAAGTGGTTGTGAATCTGGGGAGACAAAACAAAAATCCACGGATGGGTGACAGGGACAGATGTGGGACAGCACCCTGGGGTGGCACGGGGAAGGGTGACAAGGGAGCACAAGGGGAGCTGCTGCTGTCCCTCACCTCGGCCACTTTGCCCCGGACAGCGCCGATCATGTGCTCCAGGCACTGCAGCACCCCCACACCGCTGCCGTTGTTCAGCAGGGAGGTGGCGATGGGAATCACCTGGGAAGGGAACAACGGGAATAAACAATCCCTGCTGAGGGCAAAACTGTGAATGAAACACTGGGATGGCGGGGAGGAAGGGGCTGAAATGCTGGGATGAGGGTGAGGAAGGAGCTGAACCAGCACAGGCCAGAGCCCAGCTCACACATGAGCTGGTGCTTTCTCTCCTTCCTTCCCACGGGATTCAATCCTAACCACTAAAACCAATGGGATTGGAGAATTCCCCAAACTCCCAATGGAAACCAGCTCTGCTCCAGCCCTATACCAACGCCACACAGTCAGCCCCAGTGCCGGCCCCAGAGAGCAAGCCCCACAGACCTTTCCCAGGCAGGAGAGCTGGGACTGCCAGAAGCGGTGCCGTCGGGACGTGGGGAACATGGAGTTGGCGGGGCCGGAGGAAGCGATCAGGATCAGGGGGGATCCGGGCAGTTTGCTCTGCAAAGTCCAACCAGAGCTGTGTCAGGGATGGCAGCTCCCAGGAAAAACCTCCCTGACACACAGGGAACAGGGAGGCACCTTGCACAGCTTGTTAATAATCATTTTCCCAAGGCAAAGCTCCCTCAGGATAGCCCAGGGTAAGGTGTGAAACAGAAGGACTCCCCTTCTTTGTGCAGGACAGAGCCTGAGCTCGGTGTGACAGGGACAGAGCTCTGTGGTATAGGAACAGAGCCTCAGCTCTGTAGGACAGTGACAGGGAGAGCTCTGTGAGACAGGGACAGACCCTGAGCTCTGTGGTGACAGTGACAGGACCCAGGGAATGGCCAGGGCTGTGCCAGGGGGCTTTAGCATGGATTTTGGGAAAGGTTCTTCTGTCCCAACAGGATGCTGGGCACTGCCCAGGCTCCCCAGGGAATGGGCACAGCCCCAGAGCCCCAGGAGCGTTTGGGCAGCGCTGCCAGGGGGGCACAGGGGGTTTTGGGGTGTCTGTGCAGGGACAGGGGGTGGGTCAGTGACCCCTTCCATTCATGGAGCAATTCTAAAGCAGGGGAGCAGACAGAGGCAGAGGAGGGGTAGCCCAAAGCTGAGGTGGGAGCCCCCAGAAGCACTCACGGGTTTGTTGTGGGACAGGACCCCCACTGCGGGGTCCCAGGGTCTCTTGAGCAGCAGGGACAGCGCCTCAGCCCCCGCCGCTCCCGTCTTGGCCGTGGAGGACAGCAGCATCCTGTCGATGAGCGTGGGGATCTGCAATTAGAGCCAGGGTGGCTGAGCAAACACGCCAAAACACCCCAAAAACACAGGGGCTGAGCCAAAACACTTCTAAAACATGGAACTGAGCCAAAACACCCCAAAAACATCCCCAAAATAAGGGAACTGAGCCAAAATATGCCCAAAGCACTCCCAAAATAAGGGGACAGAGCCAAAACACGCCCAAAACACGGGGACTGAGCAAGCACCCCCAAAATATGGGGACTGAGCCAAAACATTCCCAGAACACAGGGACTGAGCCAAAACACCCCCAAAACACTCCCAACACACCCCCAAAACACAGGGACTGCACAAACACCCCCAAAACATGGGGACTGACCCAGAACACACCCAAAGCACCCCCAAAACACAGGGACTGAGCAAGCACCCCCAAAACACCAGGACTGAGCCAAAACACTCCCAGAATATGAGGACTGAGCCAAAACACCCCAAAATACCCCCAAAACACCGGGACTGAGCAAACTCCCCCAAAACACCCCCAAAACACCAGGACTGAGCAAACTCCCCCAAAACACTGGGACTGAGCCAGAACATCCCCAAAACACAGGGTAACACCTCCCTGCTCCTCCCTGTCCCAGCTGTGCCAAGGCAGAACGTCACCTGGAGCAGCCAAGGCTCCCCCTGCTCTGATCACCTTTCCTTTGAGGGTCTGCAGGGCATCCAGGTACGCAGCCAGCACGGGCAGGCTCAGGGTCTCCACCAGCGTCGTGTGAAGCCACTGGATGAGTTTGGTGTCCCAGTTCACACTGGCCAGAGCCTGGCGCACCCTGCGGGCACATTTGTCCACCGCAATCCTCCTCAGGACGGGCTCGTTGCAAGCCTGGAAACCAGGAATTCCCAAAGGAATGGTTAAACGATCAAACATGGAAACAGGAATTCTCGGAGGAATGGTTAAAGAAGGATCAAATATAGAAACCAGGAATTCCCAAAGGAACAGTTAAAGGAAAAGCAAACATGGAAACCAGGAATTCCCAAAGGAATAGTTAAAGGAGAATTAGACATGGAAACCAGAAATTCCCAAAGGAATCGTTAAAGGAAGATCAAGCATGGCAATGCAGCCCCATCCATGGGGAAACATCGACCTGGGCAGCCCAAAGTCCTCGGAGGAAAAAAATCTGTCCAAGGAGGCTGAGGGGAGCCCTCCCAGAAACCCAAAACTTCCAAGGAGAAGCTCTGATTCCTGCACTGTGAGTGACAGGACCCAGGGAATGGCCAGGGGGGTTTAGGGTGGATTTTGAGAAAGATTCTTCTGTCCCCACAGGGTGCTGGGCACTGCCCAGGCTCCCCAGGGAATGGGCACAGCCCCAGAGCCCCAGGAGCATTTGGGCAGCGATGCCAGGGGGGCAAAGGGAGAGTTTGGGGTGTCTGTGCAGGGACAGGGGGTGGGTCAGTGACCCCTGTGGGTCCCTCCCAGCTCAGGACACTCTGTGATTGCCCGAAAATCAGGGCTCAGAGAAGCCCAGAGCTGCCTGCTCCTTAATGCTACACAACAACCAAGGGCCAAAGCTTCCATCCCCACACCCCCAGGTTTTGTGGGAAGGACAGACCCCAAACCCCTCTCACCCCCTCGTTGGCCAGGCGAGCCAGCCGGTCCGACTGCAGCGCTTTGTGGATCTTGTTGAACAGCTTGTTCTGGGCCATGGTCCAGCCCGTCCTGTGGGGACACACACAGGGGTCACCACGAAACAACCAAACCATTCCTGGCTTCATCACAACCCTGGGCTGGAGGGTTCCATGGGGTGGAATTCATGCACATTCTCATTTTCTCTGACACTGGAATATGGCTGAACTGAGGATCCATGTGCAACCCAACCACCCCACAGATCTCCCCCCGTGCTGGCCCTGCTGAGGCACCTCCAGTCCAAGGGGCAGCTCTGGCGCCCTCCAGACGAGAGAGACCTGGAGAGGCTGGAGCATGTCGAGGGCAGGGAACGGAGCTGGGGAAGGGGCTGGAGCCCCAGGAGCAGCCGAGGGAGCTGGGAAAGAGCTCAGCGTGGAGCAAACGGGATCAGGGGGGACCTTGGGGCTCTGCACAACTCCCTGACAGGAGGGGGCAGCAGTTGGGCAACAGTCCAAACTGTGACTGATCCCCACCTCTGAGCCCTGAATGCCACCTCCAGGCATTCCTTGGACACCTGTTGACGTGCTCCTCCCAGTCCATATTCCCATTCCCAGCCCATATTCCCATTCCCAGCCCATACTCCCGTTCCCTGGCATCCCCTGCCCACCTGTTGACATGCTCCTCCCAGTCCATATTCCCATTCCCAGTCCATATTCCCATTCCCAGTCCATATTCCCGTTCCCAGTCCATATTCCCGTTCCCAGCCCATATTCCCGTTCCCAGCCCATATTCCCATTCCCAGCCCATATTCCCATTCCCAGCCCATATTCCCGTTCCCTGGCATCCCCTGCCCACCTGTTGACGTGCTCCTCCCAGTCGTCGGGCGGCGGGGGCGCGTCGGCGTCGGTGCGGGCGAACATGACATGGCGCTCACACTCGTTCATCACGCTCCGAGCTTTCTGGTTGTCGTAGAGTGGCACCGGCGTGGGCGTCACCGTCTCCACGTCGATGGGGACATCGGCCTCCCTGCCACCGACACGGGCACAGGGTGTCACAGCCAGGACAGGGCACCCCTGGCACTGCTGTGCTTGGAGATGGGAGGTTTGGGGGATCCAGGGGGTTTCCTGGGCTGTGACCTGGCAGCTCCTGAGATCCCTGGACTCCCAAACCGAGAGTCCAAAATGCCTGGAACCCCCAAACCATGGCATATGGACCCCCAAGCCAAATCTTTCCTGGACCCCTAAACTGATCCCCCTAAAGCTCCAAACCAAGCTCTATGGTGCCCCAAAACTGAGACCCCTGAACACCCCAAAACTGAGACCCCGGGACATCTGCAAACAGCGACCCCTGGACATCTGCAAACAGAGACCCCTGGACATCCCCAAACTGAGATAATCCTGGAGCCCCAAAAGTGATCCCCCTGAAGCCCCAAACTGAGCATCCTGAAGCACCAGATCAAAACCCCTAGAGCCCCAAAACTGAGATCCCTGGAGCACCAAATCAAGACCCTGGAGCCCAGAAACTGAATGATGTCCTGAACCATCAAAACAAAAGCGCTGGAGAGCCAAAACTGAGAGCCCTGGACACCCTAAACCGAGACCCCTGGACATCCTAAACTGAGATCCCTGCACACCCCAAACCCAACCAATCCTGGAAACTCAAACTGATCCCCCTGAAGCCCCCAGTCACGCATCCTGGACCACCAAACCAAGACCTCTGGAGCCCCAAACTGAGACTCCCGGAGACCAAAAACCATGGCCCCTGGACTCCCCCGGACACCCCAAACGAGACCCCTGGACATCTCAAATCAAGCCAGGTCCCCTTGACCCCCCCCAAGGCCCTCAGCCCAGACCCCAGGCCTGGCCCTGTCCCACCCCATCACTGTGGCTGTGACACCAGCCCTGAGCCCATGCCCCAGCGGAGAATCCCCACTCAGCCCCACACCTTCCTCCAGCCCCTCTTGCTCCCCACAGACCCCCAAAACTGCTCTGGTCACCTCAACAGCCCCTCACAGATCCCTCAGGACCTGTCCCGCTCCTTCCCACCCCCAAAATTCCCTCACCCCACACCCCCCCCCACACCCAACCATAACAAGCCCCTCAGCCCCCCTCAAAGCACCACAATCTCCCCTCCCAGGCCCCTTAGGACCCCCACCCCCCCAGCCCTCAAGGCCAGGTTGTCCCTCCAGCAGCCCTCAGCTCCCCAAACTCCCCAAGCCCACAGACCCCCACTCTCCCTCACAGACCCCCCCACTCACCCTCAGGACACCCCCAGCCCCTATAGGGGATGTCTCACATCCTCCCACACCCTTCAGGATCCTCCTAAGCCCCTCACAGCCCCCCTCTCACCCTCAGGACCCCTTAGGCCCTCACAGCCCCCTGCTCACCCTCAGGACCCCTTAGGCCCTCACAGCCCCCATGCTCACCCCTCAGGACCCCTTAGGCCCCACAGCCCCCTATCACCCCTCAGGACCCCTTTAGCCCTCACACCCTACTCACCCCTCAGACCCCCTTGGCCCGCACAGCCCCCCATCACCCTTAGGCCCTCACAGCCCCCCTAGTCACCCTCAGACCCTTCACAGCCCCCTTACTCACCCTCAGGACCCTTACAGCCCCCTGCTACCCCTCAGGACCCCCTTAGGCCCCTCACAGCCCCCTCTCACCCCCAGGCCCCTAGACCCTCATGATCCCCGTTTCCCTACAACTCCCCCACGGCCCCCCAGCCCCCTCAGCCTCACAGGATGCCTGGCTCTTCCTTCACAGCCCCTCCCAGCCCACAGAACCCTCCTGTCCCCCCTTAAGCTCTCTCCCCACCCCTCAGTGCCCCCCAGCCCCTAAACAGACCCATGGCTCCTCGGACCTTATAAAGCCCCCAGCTCTTCTCACAACTTCCCCCACACGTCCTCAGGACCCCACTCTGCCCTCACAGCCTCACACAAAACCCCAGGCCTCACTGCGCTCCTTCCCCTCACAGCCCCCACCCTCTGCCCCTCAGGCCACCCCGGCCCCTACACAGCCTCCTCAGCTCCCTCACACCCCAGACCATCAGACCTCCAGGCCCCTCAGCCTCCCCTCGCAGCTTCCCTCACCTGCACTTCAGGACCCCCACTCCTCCTTGTAATTCTACACCTGCCTCAGGACCCCTCCCAGCCCCTCAGCCTCAGGACCCCTTCATTTTCCCTCACAGCCCCCAGGACTCTCTCCTTTCACCTCCCAGCCCCCTCAGCCCTCAGGACCCCCTCCAATTTCCTCCTCACAGACCCCAGGACCCTCCTCCCCTCACAGCTCACTCAGCCCACAGGACCCATCCTTCCCTTCCACGCTCCACAGGAACCCCCAGCTCCTCCTTCACGCCACCGCTCCACCCTCAAGCCCCTGAGGACCCTTCACAGCCCCCTCAGCCCACAAGACACCCTCCTTCCCCTCCAAGCCCCTCAGCCCACAGAACCCCTCCTTCCCCTCACAGCCCCTCAGCCCCACAAGACCCCTCAATTTTCCCTCCTCACAGCCCCAGGACCTTCATTTCCCTCCACAGCCCCCTCAACCCCACGGAACCCCCACTCCCCCGTCACAGACCCACCGCCCCACAGGACCCTCATCTTTCCCTCACACCCCTCACCCCACAAGACCCCCCAATTTCCGCCCCCAGCCCTGTACTCTTCCCCCCGCCGTCCGGGCTCTCACGGGGCTGCCGAGGTGCCTCCGCGGGGTGGGAAGAGGAGACGGGCGGCGGGCGGCGCTGGCATCGGGTGGGCGCTCCAGGGCTTGCGTAGCTGTGGTCGAGGCACACCAGGTCCAGCTTCGCGCTCGTGCGCCGACAGCTGCAGCAGCAGCGACGTGCCCATCCTGCGGGCCGACCACTGCAGCTCCCGCTCCGCTCCGTCGCGCTCCGCTCGCGGTCGCGGTCCCCGACGCGCTGCGACATGGCGGGAGCCGCCCTGCCCGGCCCGCCTCCCGCGCCAGTGCGCCTGCGCGGGGCGCGCCCCCCCTTCTTCCCTCAGCGCGCATGCGCCGGGCGCGCTCCCCTTCCCTCAGTGCGCGTGCACCGGGCGCGTTCCCGCCTCACTGGTTCAATGCGCATGCGCCGGGCGCGCTCCCGCCTCACTGGCTCAGTGCGCATGCGCGGGGCGCGCTCCCTCTCTTCCTCAGCGAGCATGCGCTGGGCGCGCCCTCCCCTTCCTCAGTGCGCTGCGCGGGCGCGCTCCCGCCTCACCGGTTCAATGCGCGTTCCCGCCTCACCGGCTCAGCGCTCCCGCGGAACTGCGGGATGTCCCCGGTGCGGTGGGAAGGGACCCGCGGGGACCGAGAATGTCACTCAGGGGTCACCCAGGGACTCCCGGCCCTGCGCGGGACACCGGGCGCGCCCGCGGGACCGCGGTGTCAGCGAGGGTCCCGCGCGGGGACACGGGGACGCGGGGAGTTACCGGTGACAGTGTCACCCACCCGACAGTCCCCGCCCCGCCCGCCGCCGTTGACATTGTGGATCACGGGAACCCAACCGCTGCGCTGCCGCAGTGTCGCCGGAGCGGTGATGGCACCCGGGGCTGGCGCATTGGTGGCAGCCCCTCGGTGGCAGCACCGAAGCCATCACTGGTGACACAGGGGCTGGCACATCGGTGGCAGCCCCTTGGTGACAAACCTGCAGCCATTGCTTCAGTGACAGCACCTCGGGGGTGACACACTGGTGGCGCCCCCGTGGTGTCCCAATCTCTGGGCTGGCCCGTTGGTGACAGCCGTTTGGTGACAGCACCTTGGGGTGGCCCGTTGGTGGCAGCCCCTTGGTGACGGCACTGAAGCCATCGCTGGTGACAGCACCTTGGGGTGGCCCGTTGGTGGCAGCCCTTTGGTGACAGCTCAGTCCCCTGTGCCAGCTCCGTGGCCATGCTGCGGTGCCACGTTGTCGCCGTCCACATTCCCGGGGCCACCAGCTTCGGTCCCGGTGTCCTCCTGTCCGTCTGCTTCCGAGGTACGGCGGGGCGCGGGGCTGGGGACAGCGCGGTGGCCGTCCCCGCAGGACCCGCTGCCACGTGACAAAGTGGCATTGGCCATCCTGGGGTGGCCTCCCGGCGTGACGGGACGGTGCAGCCACACCTGGGGACAGCGCTGGGTGTCCCCATGCGGGGGCCAGTGCCAGGCTTCCCCTGTCACGCTGATGTCCCCACGCTGAGGTGCCACCACCCCCGTTGTCCCCACACAGGTGTCCCCAGGAGAGCCCAGGTGGTGCCTGAGGAGCGCAGCCTCACCTGGAATGAGGTGCGGTGGCCTCGGGGTGACCCGCGGTGGCACAGGGACGCACGGGTCACCCCCTGAGCCCTTGTCACCTCCCCCCTCAGGAGCTGGTGTGGCCCCTGGGCCCGTGTCCCCTCAGTGCCACCGACACGCTGAGCCTGCGCCTGCGGCGCCTGGAGACGCCGGTGCCCAGGGGTGAGTGACACCCCCGGGTGGCACCGCGGGGCCACCCCCTCCCCACGGCCACCCTCACCGCGCCCGCCGCTCCCGCAGGGACCTGGGTGCCACCACAGGTGTCACTGGAGCCGCTGGTGGCCAACCCCAGCCTGCCGATGGCCCGCAAGGACATCCCGCTGTGTGACCACCGGGAGCAGCCCACGGGGGTGAGCCCCGCCCGCACCCGCAGCACCCCGGGCTGCCACCGGGACTGTCCCTGTGTCACTGTCCCCGTGTCACTGTCCCCGTGTGAACATCACCGTGTGACCATTATCATGTCACTGTCCCCGGTGACCTCCCCGTTGGACATCACGTGTCACCGCCCCGTGTCACTTGCCCGTTCACTGCCCTGTGTCACTCGTCCTGCGTGACCATGACCAAGACGTCCCCAGCATCCGTACCGCCTCTCCCTGTGTCACCGTCTCCTCGTGACCATCACCGTGTCACTGTCCCCGTGTGACCGGCCCCGTGTGACCATCCCCGTGTCACTGCCCCTGTGTCACCACCCCAGTGTCACTGTTCCCATGTCATCGTCCCCATGTCACCATCCCCGTGTCATTGTCCCTGTGTCACTGTACCCGTGTCACTGTCCCGTGCACGACCTGTCACTGGTCCCTGTGTCACGTACCCGATGATCACTTACCCGTGTCCGTGTCCCCATTCATGCCCTGTGTCACTGTCCTGTCACTGTCCCCATGTCAATCATGTCATCTCCCTGTACTCATTCACGCCCATCCCATCATGTCATTGTCCCCATGTCACCATCCCCAGTGTCACCGTCCCCATCAGTCAGACCCCATGGTCCCGTCACGGTCCGTGCATCTGTCCCGCATTGTCCCATGCCTGGTCCGTTTCCCGCTGATGTGCAGTTCCGTCACCTTCCCGCTGCTTACGAGACGACCTCCCACGGTGCATGGCCGGAATGGCACTGTCACCACGCACGGACAGGTGGCACCGGAGCCACCCGGCACGGACCCCGCGGACAGGAAAGAGGACTTCCAGGTACGGTGGCTACGCCACGGTGCACCATGTGGCACGTACACCATGGGCAGTGGTATCATGGCAGTGCACTAAGCCGCAGTGGCATCTCAGGGAGTGGTGGTCACTGCACGGGCATGGTGCCAACGGTGGCACTTCATTGGGCGCTGTGGCATCGCCTGTGGGATGGTTGGCAACTTCACGGACCCCGGTGGTGCACTCAGTATGCACAGTGACACCCACGGGCAGGGTGGCACTCATGGGCACGGTGGCACTTCACATACTATGGCTGCAGTCTCGGGTGCGATCAACCGCGTACGGATGGACACCTCGGCGACATCGGTGAGCACTATGGCAATCCACAGCAAGTGACACACTGGAGTGGCACCAGGCAAGCTATGGCAGGGGCACTGTTACCTGGGTGAGTGGACAACGGCGTTGCACCCCACGGCATGGCTGGCACGGGACACTACACTCTGGGGGCCCCGATGGGCATCAGGAGTGACACCAACGCCAGTGACAACGGGCACGTGGCACGTCCACGGCACTTGTGACACCCGCAGATGCCAGGGCAGCCCGAGGACGTTACCAGCCTCCCTGGGTGTCACCGTGTCGCCGATGGACCCCGGCGTTGTCTGGGTGCGGGTCATCAGGGGCCGCCAGCTCCGCGGCAATGCCATCAAACCGCTGGTCAAGGTCCTCGAATAGGCGGGAAGTGTCGTGCACTTCGGGACCTGGTTGCGGGCGGTGGTCGCGAGTCGGGTAGACGTGACAAGCGCCATACTGTGTGTCGAGTACGAGGTGACACCGGGGGGCGGAGGCGGTCACACGGAGGTGGGCCGTGCTGGCCACGCGGGTGTGGCACCTGCCCTCACGAGCTTTTTTTGCCGTTTTTTTAGGTTTTTTGCCAAAATTTCCACCAGACGCCGGAGCAGCTGGTGGCACAGCCCATCCAGATCCAGGTGGGAGGGATCGGTGGCACCGGGGGGGACAGGGATGGGACAGGGATGGAGAAGAGGACAAGGTGGGCGTGACTGGAGGGACCGGATGGCGGGACAGGGATGGGGAAGGGACAGGGATGGCGGGGACAGGGAAGGAACAGGGAAGGGACAGGGACAGGGACGGGAGCAGGGAGGGGATGGGAAGACAGGGAAGGGGACAGGAATGGGACGGGGACGAAGACGGTGTGGGACAAGGGATAGGACAAGGGACAGGAGCAGGACGGATGGGAGCAGGTGCAAGGGCGGGCAAGGGGATGGGGAGCAGTGGACAGGGAATGATGGACATTTGGGTGACAGGGACTTGGAATGGGGAGGGAGACAGGTGACAGGGGCAGGGAGAACAGCCGGAGTCGCCTTGATACTGTGACGGACAAGCGTTGCTTGCCTGTACTCCCGTTACCAACATACTGCACCGAGATCTGGTCATGCGGCGTCTTCGAGGTGAGGAAGGAGCGGGTGGGGATGGATGGTGATGGGAATTGGGGTTTGGGAATGGGGAATTGGGGATGGGTGTGGGAATGGGTGACAGGAAGGTAGATGGAGTGGTGATGTGGATGGGGTTGTCGGAAGGGTATGGATGAGAGAGCTGATGGATTGAGCGTGAGGGGAATGGGGGAGTCTGGGTATTGGGATGCTGGAAGGGGGTCTGGAATGGAGTGTCAGGAATGGGGTTTGGGCATGGGGGGATCAGGAATTGAATTTTAGGGAGGTTGTGTCAGGAATGGAGTTTTGGGAATGCGATTTTGGCAATGGGATTCTGGGAATGCGATTTTGGCAATGGGATTTTGGCAATGGGGTGTCAGAGCGCTCCCACCCCTTTTGCCGTTCCCACAGCTCGACGTCGGCACCGTCTACTCTGCACCAGGTAAACGACAGGGCTGGGGTGACACAGGGTGAATCGGTGTGACACTTGGGGCCCAGAGGGTGACACTGGGGTGCTGGGTGACACTGGGGTGACCCAGGGGTGACACTGGGGTGACCCTAGGGTGACACAGTGACGCAGGTGACCAGGTCTCCAGGGTGACACTGGGTGACATGGGACCCTGGGGTGACATGAGGGGTGACATTGAGGGTTGGGAATTGAGGGTTGGTGCTGGGTTTGCGTGACATGAGGGGTTAGTGGTGACACTTGGGGGTGTTTGGGTGACAGTGTGGACACGAGGTGCGTTGGTCATGGTGGACCATTGGTGCGTCTGTGGTGAATGTGCTGTCACGGTGACTAGGGTGACAGGGGTGACACTTGTGCGTGACTCTGTCGGTGGTGACACACTGGTAGAGAGCCGAAGCGGGGTTGCTCAGGTGCGGGGGACCTGGGCTGACTCTGTCTGACACCGGCTGGTTGCGTCACAGTGAGGCGCAGCCTGAGCTGTCGGGTGGCTGAGCCTTGCAGCACCCGGCGCTCCGTGGTGGCCGCAGCCAGGGCCTGCTGCAGGTCAGCCTGGCCGTGCGCCGCGCCGGCGAGCGTGCCCCGGTGAGAGCCCAAAAACGACTCCGCGAAAAGACAACTTCAAAATAAACCCACAAATACCACGACAGGACCACACAGCCCCACAAAAAACCCTCCAAACCCAAGACCTGCAAAACCATACAGACCTACTAAAACCTAAAACCCAAACTCAAACCCTACACCAACCACACAAACCACACAACCACACAAACCCCCAAACCCCAAAATCCCTACAATTCACCCCAAAAAACCGTCCAAATACCGCCCCAAACACTACAAACTCCCAAAAACTCCGCCCAAACCCCCCAATCCCACAGACCCAACCCCCCCAAAAAACCACAACCAAAATCAAAACCCCAAAACCCACAACCCAACCACAAACCCAAACCCAAAAACCCAAATCCAAACCCCACAACCCTAAAAAACTCCAAACCAAAATACCAACACAAACTCCAAAAACCTCGCCGAGGCCCGAACGCATCACCTGCCTCCACTAACAAAACCCCTCCAAATCCCAAATCCCCCAAAAAAAAACAAACCCCAAAAACCGGCGAAGTCCTCACGGTGTCCCCCACCCCAGGAAGCAGGAGGTCGCTGTGCGGGGACAAACAAAGGACAGGGACAGGAAAAACGGACTCGATTGGCCGATCTCTGCGGCCCCCGCCCCTGCGCTCACCACCTCGCACTTCCTGCGTTCCCCGCCGCCGAAACTCTGCCCC
>VKON01002376.1:0-12561 GCA_009741485.1 Malurus cyaneus samueli
TAACCAACCACCATACACCACGGTGTGAGCACTCACTGGTTCTATCACTTGTTTTCCAGGGTTATGTAACTTGTTTTTCACCTCTAGTTTAGCTGAGTCATTCCCACAATCCTTTCCTGGTTAGCCAAAGTAGCAGAGGTGAGCAAGGATTTTACAAGGGTAACAAGGCTCTCATTTTTTAAGGTTTTTCTTATTGCAACACAGCCCTAGAAATAAAACCAAAACATCATTTTGTCAATCACCCTCAATCCAGTGGGCCTGTAGAGAGGAAAACCTCCAGTTTTAAAACAAAATTAGCAAAAATTTATGCAGCAACAGGCCTGAAATGTCTAAATGTGTTACCTTCCCTGATGCAACTTGAGGCCATTTTCTGACATACTATTGCTTGTTACTCGGGAAAAAAGACCAATGCCCATCTGGCTACAACCTCCTTTCAGGCAGCTGTAGAGGGCAATAAGATCTTCCCTTGGCCTCCTTTTCTTCAGGCTAAACAACCCAAGCTCCCTCAGCTGTTCCTCATAGGACTTACTCTCTAGACCCTTCACCAGCTTTGTTGCCCATCTATGGACTCACTCCAGCACCTCAATGTCTTTCTTGTAGTGAGGGTCTCAAACCAGTATTTGATGTGTGGCCACACCAGGGGAACAATCATTGCCCTAGTCCTTCTGGCCACACTATTTCTGATACAACCCAGGATGTCATTGGTCATCTTGGCCACACAGTCACACTACTCAATCATGTTCAGCCAGCTGTCAACCAGCATCCTCAGGTTTTCTTCCAGGCTGCTTTCCAGCCAATCTTCCCCAAGCCTGTAGCATTGCATGGGGTTGTTGTTACCTAAGTGCAGGACCCAACACTTTGTCTTATTAAGCCTCATACAATTGGCCTCAGGTCCTCTATCCAGCCTGTCCAGATCCCTCTGTAGAGTTCTCCTGCCCTCAAGCAGATCAACAGTCCCACACAACTTGGTGTCATCTGTGAATTTGCATACTCAATCCCCTCGTTCAGATAACTGATAAAGATATTAAAGAGGACTGGCCTCAATGTTGAGCCCTGGGGAACACCTCCAGTGACCAGTCATCAACTGGATGTAACTCCATTCACCACCACTCTCTGGGTTTAACCATCCAGACAATTCTTTACCCAGTGAAGCATACCCCTGTCCAAGCCATGAGCAGCCAGTTCTAAAGTCCAGCTAAACAACATCCACAGCCTTTTCCTCATCCACTAAGCAGGTCACCTTATCATAAAAGATCAGGTTAGTCAAGCAGGACCTGCCTTTAATAAACCCATGCTGGCTGGGCCTGATCCCCTGGTTGTCATGTACATGACATGTGATGACATTCAAGATAATCGTAGCATTCCCTGGCATTGAGATCAGGCTGACAGGCCTGTAGTTCCCTGGCTTCTCCTTCTGGCCCTTCTGGTTCATGGACATCATGTTTGCTAACCTCCAGTCAACTGAGACCTCCTGGGTTAGGCAGTACTGCTGGTAAGAGACTGAAAGTAGCTTGATGAGCACTTCCACTAGCTCCCTCAGTAGTCTTGGGTGGATCCCATCCAGACCCATAGGCTTGTGTTTGTCTAAGTGGTATAGCAGGTCACTGACCAGTTCCCCTTAGATTATTGGTGCTTCATTCTGCAGGGAGCAGCTGTCTTCCAGCTCAGGGAGATGGATACCCCAAGAACAATTGGTCTTCCTATTAAAGACTGAGGCAAAAAAGGCATTAAGCACCTAAGCCTTTTCCTCATCCTTTAACACTAAGTTTTCCCCACATCTAAAAAAGATAGGAGGTTCTCCTTAGCCCGCCTTTTGCTGCTGATGTAGAACATTATTGTTCTTTAACGGCAGTGGCAGTTAATTACGCTGGGCTTTGGCCCTTCTAATTTCTTGCTAACTCAAACATCCCTGTAAGCCCTGAGTTGCTGCCCATCTTCAAAGTCTAATCTCTCTTTTCTTGGTTCAACCAAAGCCTCTGCAGCGCCGGCAGTCCCCCACCAGCTCAATTTCACACTGGGGATCCTGCCCTGACACCTAAGATTCTCTGAGGCTGCCCATTCCTCTCCTGGGCACTCCTTTGCCCTTTCAGGACTGCCCCAAGGGACTCTGCAACCGCCCCTAAACAGGCCAAAGTCTGCCCTTTGGAAGTCCAAAGAACAGGTTCTCCTAACCATCCTCCTTAATTCTTTGAGAATTGAAAACTATTATTTCACAATCGCTGTGTCTAAGACAGCCTCCGACAACCATATCACCCACAAGTCCTTCTCTGTTCACCAACATCAGGTCCAGAGGGCACCTCTCCTGGTTGTCTCATTCCCCAGCTGTGTCAGGAATGTCCTAGACTCTTTCCTCTCTGCTGCATTGTATTTCCAAGAGACATCTGATAAGTTGAAGTCCCCCAGGAGAACAAGGGCTAGCAATCATGAGACTTCTTCCAGCTGCTTATAGAATATTTAATCTGCCTCTTCATCCTGCTTGGGTGGACTATAACAGACTCCCACCAAGATATCTGCCTTTTTAGCCTTCCCCCTGGTTCTTAGCCATAAACACTTGACATCACCATCAGTAAGCTCTAGACAATCAAAACACTCCCTAACATACAGGGCTACCCCATGGCCTCTCCTTCCTTGCTAGTCCCTTCTGAAAAGTTTATAGCCATCCACTGCAGCACTCGAGTTGTGCGAGTCATCCCACTTGCAGCAGCTTGAAAAAAACCAAGCACAGACCTCTGCTCTCTTCTGGCAGGATCCATCTTTATTACACACACTTCACTATTTATATGTTTCTTCTGTGGGAAAGTTTTAGGGAAAGTTTTGGGAAAGCGCAGCAGGAAAGACAAAACAGCCACACCATTCGCACCCGTAGAGCAGGCGATCCTGCCCTGCAATCAGTCATTCATGCAAACATCACTTCCCAGCGTTCTGGGTGGTAAAAGAAAACATTCACACATGGGTGTTTATGGCTGGAGTCAACATTTTGGTATGCCCTTTTCCCAAGAGAACAGAGAGCTCTGATCAAGGTCGAGATAATTGTAACAGGCTGCTGCTTTTACACAGAGCTCTCATCAAGGTTGGGATGGCTGCAGCTGGCCTGTGCTTTTACACCACCATGTCTCCATGATTGTAACTTTATCATAGTTTTCCAGCAGCACAACAGCTTCCAGTTTCTCCTCTTTGTTGCCTATGCTGCATGCATTGGTGCACTGCCATGTGGATCTCCATCCCCTACTTCCACTGAACTGGCAGACTGAAGGACCTCACTAGCACACTGTTCCTCAAACATTGTTGTGCTGCCCCCAGTCTTATCTTTAGAAAGCCTGGTTTTATCCCTTTCCCTCTTAAAATCTTGTTTAAAGCTCTTTCAGTGACCCCTACTAACTCCTGTGCAAAGATACTTTTCTCCCTTTGAGGCAGGTGTACCCAGCAGACTCAGTGTTGTGCAGACTGACCATGATGAAAAGACCCAAAATTCTGCCAGTGATACCAGGCTTGGAGCCAACTACTGATCTGCTGTCCCTTCCTATTTCTTCCCTCATCATTCCTTGCAACTGGAAGGATAGAGGAGAACACTACTTGTGCTCCTGATCCCTTAACCAGTAGTCCCATAGCCTGAGGTCTCTCGTGGTTGCCCTTAGACCTCTTGTTGCAACTTCATTGCTGCCTGCCTGAAAAGTCAATAATGGAAAATAATATAAAGGTTGTACCAGGGTAGAAAGCTTTCTCTTTGCATAGAATCATAGAATGATTTGGGTTGGAAGGGACCCTAAAGATCATCTAGTACCAACCCCCCAGGACTGGGACACCTTCCACTAGACCAGGTTGCTAAAAGCCCCATCCAGCCTGGCACTGAACACTTCCAGGGATGTGTTGATGTTTAGAGAGGACATAGCCTTCTGCTGGGTGGATACCATTGCTCCCTGACCAATCCAGCAGAACTAGAGCATCCTTGCTGACAGCCATGCTCCCTAGGGTCTTCTTTCATGCAGGAGGCAGGGTGGGGAAGTGGGGCTCTGGTTGCTCCTGGCTGTGCCCAGGTCCCGGCAGTTGCTATCTCAGTTTCAGCCTCCTGGTGGCTGTCTTGGCTCCCTCGAGTTTCCCTGATTCAGGAAATTCCCCCGTGCACTGCGTTAGAGCACTCTGCTGCAGATCATGCTGACAGGGGAGCTGCTTGCCTCAGCAATGTAGCTTTATTTGGTGTAATCTCTGATACAATGCCTTGAATGTACACTGTGTAAATCGACACATACAGGTAACCAAGGCGACCACCAACCCACGGCTGAAATGCAAAGAGTACATTTATTTCATTACCTTGCTAACAACACCTGGCAGCAGACATACAGGGACACAGGCTCCATTAGGCTCAGTTCATCATGGCAAAGGGTGGGCGAGGGGAGGGGGGCCTGCTGCCTGGCCCAGTATATCAAAGGGCTTCTCCCACCCACAGTTTATTACAAGGCTGTGGTTTTATGATCTGTCTCTCCCAGCAGGAGGCTCAAAGCATGTCTGTGAGAATGTTATCTCTCCACAGGAATTCTACTTCTCAAAACAGGCAGAGGATGAACACTAGGCATAATAAATTGAGTTTTTCCACACCTACATTCTTTGCATTCCCAGCTGCAAGGTGAATTTGAGCAAAAATATTCCCTCTTCTTCCATTTTTAACCCTTTCCCCCAACATGTACTTACTGAAAATTAGGTGTTTTCTCATGCTGCTGAGGGAATACAGAAATGAGAATAAAAAGAAGCCACATCATGGTTTATCATAGTAATGTTTTTCATCACAAGAGATAAAACTAATCTTTAGAATTTATTTTTTCTGTTTCTAAATAAAGATTAGTTCTTATCTAGCATTTAAATAGTCATTGAACTTTTGAGAAAAATCCCACATAGTAGGTAATCATGACTGAAGGAAAAGGAAAACTTACAAGTACTTACATACACAAAGACAAGAAATGTCAATACTGCTTTACTGCTTTTGTATTTTATTGTGGAACTGAGTTTTTTCTTTTACATCAAATATTCTCAATGGAAGAGGGGACATTGCACACAAATATCATAAAAGCACTGCATATTACTTTCACAGGAAACTAATTTTCTACATTAGATATGACTGGATAAAAGTGATGCAGAATTATAAGACATAATACCATACACAGCTGCAGACTGACACAAATACCATTCAGAACAAGAGAGGAGGTGTGTGAGGTGCTTCTCAGCCAGCAACAAGACTTTCTTTCCATGGTTTGGAAGATGATGGCTACATGCAAATGTGTGAAAGCATATTTCAGATATCCTCTTTTACAGTTGTGATTTCAGCCCAGTCCTGAAGAAGTAGCTCTGCCATCTGGACTTCCTAGCTAGTCTAGTGCAGAGAAGCTGGAATTTTATTTTTTTTCTCAATATTTTTATGCCATTGTTTTATCTAGTTACTTTTTAAAAAAGATCTTTTTTTGTAAAGTCACAACAAACAGGCTTTTTTCTTTTTTTTTTATTTTAAACAAAATTACTATTTCTCTGGAAACATCATAGCAAGAACCTCTTGCAACAGATGAACAAAGAAGCATATGACAGAAATATCCTAAATGCACAGTAAGTGTTCTTTGGAGATGACTTTCTTGTGATAGGATGGATTGAAAATTAAAATAACAAATTAATTAAATTTTAGTAAATGGGTACCAGAACTCTCCTAAAATTCATAAGCTATTGTAGACAATTTAAAAAACCCATTCATATATGCAGTTAGCTCCATTCGCCACAGTATGCAAGATAATTAAAAAAAAAAGAATTTTATGAAAGATGGCATGAAAAATAGAGGTCAATGAAGTCAGGCCCACCACAGGACTTGGAAAAGGCATGAAAGAGCGGCTCTGTCTAAGTTCAGGAGTGGGGTGTAACCTCTAAAATAATTCTTCATTGAATTTTATGAAGCAGTATAGTAATAGCATGAATATCATGACTAGGGATGCTGTTATGGGTAATACCATCATTTAAATGGAGTGTCTGTCCTACTGAATCTTTAGAATTAATCAATAATAAACCATGCTCCTAGAAATCTATGTTGATCAACAGCACTCATTGTTAATGTACACACAACATTTTTCTGACTGTTTCTAAACTGATTGTGTAGTGATTAGTACAGTTAGATTATTTCTACAGGCAGGAAAGACATAAAGGCAAGAGGAGCTAATGGAGAAGTTCATTGCTGTGTTACACCCAGGCATGATTAACATTTAAAAGGGAATGGATGGAACAGGCATTACAAGATCTCAGAATAGTCAGACTGTGTTTTTAATATTCTTGTAAAAGCAAAAGATGAATAAATATTTTAGGAACAGTTGTAACTGCCTAATTATTATTTTTAAAGTAAAATAAATGCTTGAGGCATCACAAACTTACTTGGAGAGATTTAAGACTTGATTTTAATTTCATTTACAGTAGGACTTAATGACTGTAACTTCCTTGATTGTAGTGAAATTGTTCTTGATTCACAAGAAAAAGTGGCATAAGGGAGATTAGACTCAGGATCATTGCTGCACTTATATTTTCTACCAAAGCAGAGGTACAAACCATTTCAGATATTATCAGAAAATCAGTTCCCACCCACTTAAAAGTTTGAAATCTGACCTATATAAGAATGTCGACAAAGCAGAACTGTAGAAATTGTACAACTATTCTTCCAAACATTTTGCCTATAACTTTGAAGACTACGTATTACAAAAGCCATTTTAAGTGAATGATTATGACCCCAGCAAACATGCTTGTTTTCACAATACATTTCCATCTGCCTTTTCTGCCACAGGCATTCTGAGTGAAGTTCTTAACAACTTAAAAGGTCTAGCAATAAATAAAACAGCATTGCTAGAGATACCTAAAATGAAGAGGACATTAAAAATAAATCAAAAACCTCAACAATGGACAAACGGTAATTCACAGCATTAAATAGGCCTCAGGAGCCCACATATAATAGGCCCTAAAGCAGTATTTAAAAATCCCTCATAAAAATTAGGAGTGAAAACATATACCTATTTAAAAATATCCTAACAATGTAAAATTGAAACAAATTATAAGTAAATAAAATAAAATGACATCATAGTTCACTACATTGTTAAGCTTAATACCAACCATAATGGTAAATCATACAGACCAGCACATATTTTCATTTTGGAGGACTTCACACCTTCTATAAATTCAGATTTGCAAACCTTCTACAATATAACAAGACTTTTTAACTGAGATAAAACTTCTGAGACTAAAAAGTCCAAACTGTCTTAAATGACATAACTGTTCTACATGCTATTCTGCTGCAAACAGTCTAAAGAAGGAAGGGAAGGGAGAAAAGAAGAGAGAGAAGAAGGATAAAAGGGACTTATTTTAGCTTATCATTTATTCTATTTTTTTCAAGATCTTGGGAGGATTGAGCATGTAGATTACACTCTTGTAAATATTAGGCAATCAACATTTCAAATCCCATTTTCTGTCATCATCAATAGGCTATTTTTTCCAACAGGGACTCCCTTCCCCCCTGCTTCTAAAAAGGCAGTTGATTATTTTCAACAAATCTTACCTCAATATCCATTTTCACTAGAACTTTAAACAACATTAATTTATTTTACAAGACTACTAAAAAATTGCCTTTGTCTGAAAAAATCTTCTTTGAATTTTCCTTTAAATGAAAACTTTTGTTAAAAATCTATTAAAAGTTCACACAACACTAAAAAAAGTTTTCTGTACATTTGTACACATATATGCTTTTAAATTAAACAAATAAAATAAGGTAAGAAGGTTGAATACTGTACAGACTCACAGGTAACCTTCTTCATCATCCTGATTATTTTACCAAGTTTTGCAACTCTGATAGTGGACACCACTTCAATCTTGCTTCCACAGTACAAAAGAACCTTTCCAAAAAAATGCTCATCTTGCCTTGTTGAGCTGTCCTGATGCATCAATGAATTGTTCACAGAACTAACATACGTACTTCATAGCACCAAACTGACCAGTCAGATAGGTTTCTAGTTTACACTTCATGCACACACACTTCTTTACTGGCTCAACTATGTTCCTACACAGATGTTTTGTAAATTTGCTGTCTCAACATTAAAAAATAAGTGCATCAAGTTTCTTTGTACATTCAAGTCACTTTCTAAGGCAAATTGTCTACTATATGTACTCCCAACTGCTTTGGTATTTTTTTTAGTTAATTGACAGTGGATATGGATGTTTAAGCATGTGTACCAGTCAGTTCTGACTGGAGTGAGTGGATTTTTACTGGGAGCATGCCTTAGATCAACAATTTTGCATGTTGAAGGAAAGGTTTTAGACTTCTGGATGGGGTGCAGACTACATGCATATTCAGCCTATGATTGTTATGGGATGTCAGTATGCAAGGGTTCAAATTAAAGTGGAAAGCTGCTGATGAGTGATTAGGTCATACATCCCTTCCTAGCTACGTTCTCTTTCTTTTTATTTTTTTGAGCTAACTTAATTCTTTAAAAAAAGGATCCCCATAGTGATAGCTCAGTTTGATAAAAATTTAAAACTTTCTTCTCATGTGAGAACATAAGCAGACTATAGTAAGCGATACATCTATTGCCATGAGATTATTAGAAAGCTAATTATTTATTGCTTTCTCCTCCTACCCCTCTCTCTTTTTCTCTTTGTAATTCTTTAGAGGGCAAATGCCTCTACCTGGCAAAAGTCTGTTGGGGTTGCTAGTGCATGGTTTCAAAATGTTCAGCAAAGATGCAACTTGATCTGTATTTTTGCAGTAATTTGTACTCTACTGTGGGAAGACTGTTATTTCCCTTAGCAACCAACAAAGACTGAAAAATATCAGTGATTTTCATCACTGTGATAGGGTATAGCATTTTGCAGATATACAGTTCAGCAGTTGAAATAGATGGGTTGAATTTTTAGAAAAGGTGTTTTCAAACTGAAAATTTTCTGGACAAAAAGTAAAACTTGCAGTGCGTGGTCTGGTTCTTACAGTTCAATCTTGCACGCAGGAAAAGATTCATCTTGCATAACAACAGTGCTGCTGCTTGCCAAAACCATAATGTTGAGGTCCTGCTGTTTCTCATGGGTCTCTTGATACCATTCTCTCATCACTTCTGAGTCATGGGTTGGGATTAAGGTCACCTGCAACACAAAAGAGAAGAACTCTTGAGGAATGGACAACAGAAGCAACTGATAAGAAGAATGTCTTTTTAAGAAGTCCTAGCCAACAAATATGATTACCTTCTGGAAAGAGTGGATCGGATAAAAGAAAATAAACATGTAGGTAACATAAAATGACTGAGAAGAAGCAGTTTATCAAAATAAAACCTTGTTTCTCTAAGATACTGGGGTGCAACTTTCCAGAGAAGCAGCCGTCTGTAATCTGCAACAATAGCTCTTCAGATTATGGCCAATTATTTCGTTTAATTATTTATCATGTTGGAGAGGCATATCAATTTTCCATGTGTGCGTGCTGACCAAGTAAACCATGAAACATTCACTTTTCTTTCCTACTTAAAGCCTTCAAGGTTTCCAAACTTGGATCATATATAGTATAGCAACAAGATCAAGTAGACAAATGGCCCTGTAAATCAGTTCCCAACTGTTTTGTTCTCTAGAGACAGGTCAGAAGGGTCAGAAATGGAGAAGCATATGAGTATGGTGCAGCTCAGTGCCTTGATGGGTGTCCTCTCACATCACTGGTGAAACAAGGTATCCAAGCTGGGAACTCCTGTCTCCAGCAGCTGCTGCCCATTCCAGAGGCACTCTGGCTTCCTCTAGTTGCTTTCCTGAGAAGATTACATTTCCAGGTAGAAATACTAGTGAAGAGCTTACCTGCATATTACTGTCCCACTGGGCCTTGCCCTCCAGCAGGGAGTCCAGAACAGCCCTGCTTGGCTCCTCAGCTGCAGAATCATTCCCACTCACCACATAGTAGGATGACCGCACCCTCTTGAAAAACTCAACATCAACGTTCTTTCTATTGCTGTGGTTGGGAATGTACACCAGATCCAAATACATCGGAGGTCCTGGAGGCACCGCTATAGATTTTGATGGCTTACTATTCCCAGGTTCTTTGGAAATCAAACAACAAAAGAACTTATCACAAGCTAGTTAAAACATGCATTTGTTAATTACCACTATAACTGTTGAGATTATATTATTAAAATTACTTGTCTTAGTTAAACATTACATAGCTAAAATTGTACTTCTGTGTCCCCTGAAACACTTATGGCATTACCCTCCAACATCTAATAACACATTCCAACTTGTTGTATGCCAATTACAATTGGACTGGGAGGAAAGAAAAGGAATAAAAATAACTAACTATATAATACAATAAAAATGCACTACCACATAACCAACATTTGAACTGAACCTTTCCAGTAATATACTACTACTATCTAACAATTACTGTGCACAGCAGTGAATACTGATTACCATGAAGATATTATTATTATTATATTAATTATTATTATTATTATTATTTCCAATTTAAGAAGTACAACTTATTGAAAGTCTCAGGTATGCATGATTATAAAAGCAAGGGTCACATAGGGAGCCATGCAGAAGTGGTCCTGAGATTTGGGGTATCAGCACATACCAAGACATAGTAGCTGTTGATATGCTCAGATTGTCTTACGAGTGCATCAGGAAAATACTACATGTGAGCAGAAAGAGGGGCAAAGTGGAAGGTGGGAGAAAAGAGAAACTTCCTAAAGCAATTACTGCAGGACACTGAGAACAAGTGTTTGTTTGCCTGCTGGATCCTTATTTGCATACATAAACTAGCCACTTATTACAAAAAGCAGAGGGAAGCATGTTTTTCTGCTATACACAGCATAGTATCTGTTCTAAGAAGAGGTCAAAAATAGCTGGTTTTGCTGCACACTGGATTATGGTGTGAACTGACAATCAGGATTCAACCAGTAATTTTATCTAGATGATCACCATTGATGTTTTATTGATCTCTTAATGATGTTACAGAGGATGAAGTTTGATAAACTAAATTATCTGAACAATACACTCTATTTAGGATTACATATTGAAAATACAAGCAAGTCCAATACAATTGTCTAGTGGGACTTGCCTTTAATCACAGAGCAATATGACAAATAAGCATCATAATATGATAAGATTTCCCAAATTAGAGAGTTTTTGACTTTTATAATAAAAAATTTGCAATACATCTTTCTGAATTGTGTATACTAACATTGCACAATATATTAGATGTTACATTTTACACTTAAATGTCATTATCAAATAAAGCCTTGTCTTCAAAGTTAGAATATTCCTTAGAAGTATGCTTCAAAGAAGAAGAATCTAATATAAAACTGAAGTGCTGGAGAAATGTCCAGCATGAGGAACTGCACTGCTGCTTTGAAAAACATCTACTAGGAGCAACATGCAAACAATAGTGTAAGGAAGGAATAGCGGACCACTTAAAATGACGAAGCTACAGAGAGCTGAATGCCAGTTTGTTTGTACTGAATCCTAGACTTGCTCCTTGTAAAAGGTTTTCAATAGAACATCAGTCCTGAAAACAGCAAAATCTAAGTATCCCAAAAACACTCTCTAACAAGATCTGCCAGAAACAAAATGTTAGCAAAGTGTCTCTTTTGGTAATCTAATTCATATTTTATTACTACTTCGAATGCACAACAGTCATTCAAAATGACATTCATTTTCTGTGTGTTTAGTCATCATTGATGGCATAAAACTTTAACCATGTATTGGTACTGGCTGAGCTGATGTTCATTTTCCCATAGCAGCCCTCACATTGCTGTGCTTTACATTCGCAGCTGAAAAGTTGTTTACAACACACCAGTGTTTTGGCTACTGCTGAGCAGCGCTGGCACAGTGTCAGCACTAACATTCCCCCCCTCATCAAGGGGCTGGAAGTGGGCAAGATCCTAGGAGGGAATACAACCAGGCCAGGTGACCCAAACTGACCAAAGAGATATTCCATACCATCTGACCTCAGCTCAGATATAAAAGCTAAGGGAGAGAGGAGGAACAGGGGGGCATTTGTTATTCTACAATATTTGTCTTCCAGAGCAACTGCTGCATGAACTAAAGCCCTGCTTCCCAGAAAGTGGCTGAACATCACTTGTTGATAAGAAGTAGAGAATAAACTTTTTGTTCTTTGCTTATGTGCATCCAAACTTTCACTTTTGCTTTAATAAACTGCCTGATCTCAACCTACTAGTTGTTTTTCATCTTATTTTCTCTCCCCTGTCCAGCTGGAAAGGGGAGTGGTAGAGTGTCTTGATGGGCACCCGGTGTCCAGCCAAGGTTAACCAACAACAGTAATTTTTGGTGCCCAATGTGGGATGAGACAAAGGCAGATATATATATATTGCATGCTATAGTAAATAGTAGTTATTGAGTCGCAAGCTCCTGTGCGGGATATGGAGTTTGTCAGGTGTGCTGCTTCTGTCTTTATTTTGCTGAGTTTGGGAATGTGTTAATACAAACAAATGGCTCTTTGTTTTGCCCTGTCATGGTTTTACTTGGTCGGATTTTTTGGTGGTGGGGGGATGGGACCAAGAAACCACAAAGATG